>PVIC010013513.1:0-37980 GCA_004025085.1 Thryonomys swinderianus
ACCGGATCTTCTCGTTGATATGAGCACTGGTAGATGCAAATGAGCTCTAGTAGTATGACAATCTTTTCAGAATGGGAAATTTCCAAAGGAAATTTGGTGTGGGGATGTAATGAGGGGAAGGAATAAATATGATTCTGAAAGAAAATAAAAGAGCATGTATATAGGGGGTGGGGAGGTGTGGGTGGGGATATGGGTAAAATTGAGAATTGACTGTGTCATATATTGGTACAAATTCCCCAGTGTTATCTGTGAGTGTGAGATGTATGCAAAGTGTACCAATAAAGAATGCAATTAAAAACAAACAAACAAACAAACAAAAAAGACAATTTCACAGGACATTTCTTAAGAATAAGAAATTTCTATAAATAAATAAGGGTACATGCTTAATATGTTAGAGGGAGGGAAATGGTAGCATATTGATGCTTTTGTAGCACATATGGTACATATGGTAGTTGTTTCCCCCTACGTGGCCTTACCGGTCCACCTTGTCATCTGAGCGGCCTTGTGCAATAAACAATCCCTGTGTCTGAAATCCTCGTCTAAGAAATAGAATGATGTATAAGCTTCCTACAATATGTAGCATAACCTATATGCATGCATTTTACCAGGATGCCTGATATTCTGTCTGTGTGTACTTCCTAGTTCACCTCCACACACATCCTTTTGTTATCAAAGAGCTTGTGTGTCAATGTGTGTCTGTAATCTCAGCACCCTGGGAGGCTGAGGCAGGAGAATTCCAAGTTTGAGCCCATCCTGGGCAATTTAGCAACATAAAGAGACTGTCTCAAAATAAATAAAATGGCCTATGGATGCAGCTCACGGCACAGACCCTGGTTCATCTGGTTCAGTCCTAAGTACTAGTACACGCATGCACACACACACACGGCTTATGTTTATGAGAGCAAAAGATACATATAAGGAAAAAAATATATATATAGGGTTATATGGGCATATGTAGTCACTCAAGTAAAATTTTTAAAAAGAGGCATCTTTCGCCTTAGTGAGTCATGCAGAAGAATCACGAGAAGACTCCTGAGGGAATATTCATTCTAGTGAGAATTTGATTGTAAAAATCACAACTGCAGCAGTAATGTTTCTCTTGACAAATGACCCTTTAATGATGGCAGGAAAAATGCTTATGAGGAAAAAAAGAGTTAGTAAATTCCAGGGGAAAAAGTAATATATTTTCTAAGAAATGTATGTTAGATTATACATATGCAGCTGTAGAAAAATATAAGAAATCAAGGAAAAATAACCTTCGCATAGAAAAAATAACCTTCGCATAGAAAAAATAACCTTCACATAGAAAAGTGCCTGAAAAAAATCTGGTAAAACACTGAATTCATCAAGATAAAATGACAAAAAATTCAACAGAATTAGGTAAAAGACACAGGAAAATTTTTATTTGACAAGAAACCAATGTAAACAAAACCTGGAGAGCAGTACTAGATCTTGTGAAGAAATGAACAATTTTGTAATTTAGCTCAGTGCATTAAACTGATAAAGGAGTTAAGATCATCATGCTGAGGTACTTGAATTTCTATTTCTTTACTCCATGGTTTGAAACCACAAGAACCCTAAGACAAATGGTTGTACAGTCAATTTGGTTAATCAGCCAATTCTAAATCTAGTCAACTTTGAAGGAAAGTCATTTGAAGAAGATTATTGTGCCCAGCTGGAAGTAACAGGTTGGAGGAACTGAAACCATTTTCTGCTTGTGTGACAGAACATATACCCATGAAGGCTGACAGACAACTATATTTTCTAGGTATTTTTAAAAACTAACTACAGGGCCAGAGATTTAGCTCAGTGGTTCCAGCACCTGCCTCGCAAGCGCAAGGCTCTGAGTTCGATCCCAGTAACCACATGCAATGCTGGGCGTGGAGACTCACGCCCACCAGCCATCAATACCACATACCACAGTGCCGGGCATGGTGGCTCACACCCGTCATCCCAGCACTCGGGAGGCAGAGGCAGGAGGATTGCTGAGTTCGAGGCTTGCCTGGGCTCCATAGTGAGCTCAGGGCCAGCCGGAACTACAAAGCGAGACCCTGTCTCAAAAACAAACAAACAAACAAAACAAAACACATATTCCCAGGGGTTGCTTGGCTCGGTAGGCATCTTCTCGGTGTGGCATGTGGGGTGCTCCAAGGCAGTGGTGTGGTGTGGCAAACCCAGAGGGGATGCGAGGACTGTGCAGTGCTGTGCACAGCTCCTGCCACTGGCGCTCTGGGCGGGGCTTGGAGACGCTGTCTGGGCCATGGAGAGTCTGTCCCCGGGAGTGGTGGCCAGGGATTCCTTGCTGGACCTCACTGGTCCTTTGTCTTCTCTCCAGAACCGAGTTCGTAAGTGTTTAGAGCAGCAGACGCTGTGATCCCGAGGGCCCCTGCTTCACCCCGTGAGCCGTTCTTGGAGGCAGGCTGTGCACTGTCAGTCTTACGGGTGCTGTAGTCTCTGCTGGCGGCTGCCGCTCCCCTGCTCGGAGGCCCAGCTGGGCAGAGGGGACTCACTCGCTCGCCCTCTCACTCGCCCTTTAATTTTCTTTCTCTTCCATACCTGTCTCAGATCTTTGTTTGATTTTGTAAGAAAGAATTCCCTGCTTTTCCTTCCCCAAGCTGCTTTATTTCAGCTCAGGAACAACAAACTATGGAGAGGGAAAGATCCTAGCTTTGTTACCTCTCTGTCATCTTTCCAGAATCTCTTTTTGTTTGTTTGTGTTCTTGTTAGTAGCTATTTTGTCTCGTGTAAGACTGAATCTCAGAGTTGTCTTGATTTGCATTTCCCCAAAGACCATGATGATATTTACTGTCATGTCCTTCTTTTGAAAAGTGTCAATGCAGTTCATTCGCCCGTTTTTGATTTGGTCATTGAGGGGTTAATTTTTTAAATTCTTGATATGTTCTATATAATAATCACTATCACAAAAATAACTGACAGATTTTTATCTTTTTCAATTCTGTAGGTTGTGGTTTCTCACTTTTTACTTTGCTGTTCAGCAGGTTTGTAATTTAATAGAACCATTTTGTTGATTATATTATTTCTGGTGTTGTCGGAATTCTGTTCAGGGATTCTGTGGCTGCTGCAAGAGCTTTAGGTCTTACCTTCTGCTTTCTTCCAGCAGTTTCAAGGTTTATGGTTTTATTTATAAGTTTATGATCCTAGAAATGATACAGAATAAGAGGAATGTATCTAGTTTCAATCACAAACAAAAGGTAACCAGCTTTTCTAGCACCATTGTTAAAGAGGCCATCTTTTTCCCAGTGTTTTTGGAATGTATGTTTCCAATGTATATTTTTGGGCCTTTGTTAAAAATCAGATGGCCAAAGATGAGGGTGTCTCTGTGCCTTCAGCCCTGTTTTATTGGCCTACGTGTTTATTTCTGTGCTAGTACTGTACTGTTACTGTGCTTTACACTGTAACTTGAAATTCAGGAATGAGAGGCCTTCCACTGCACTCTGTTTGCTCAGCATTGGTTTAGTATTTGGGGTGCCTTCTGGCTGCATACAAATTTTAACATCATTTTTTCTACACCTATGAAGAATGTTTTTGGCATTTTAGTGGATATCCCATTAAATTTGTAGGTAGGTTTTAGAGATGTTATTTGTGTCCATCTACGAACAGGGGATGTCTTTCCATTTTCTAAAGTTCTCTTCAATTTCTTTCCTTAGTATTCTATAGTTATTGCAGAAGTCTTTCACTCATTGGTCAACTCATTCCTAGATTTTTATTTATGCTGTAATGAAGGCAACTGTTTTCCTAATTTCTCAGTGAGTTCTTTTTCGGTGAAAGGGAATGCTGTTGATTATTGTTTGTTGATTTTACATCCTCCCACTTGCTGACTTTATCAGCTCTAAACGTATGCTAGTGGAGTTTTTTGATTGCTCTATGTAAAAGATCATATCCTCCAAAAATAATGCTTATTTAGCTTCTTTCCTATTCAGATCCTTTTAATTTCTTTCTCTTGCTGGGTCTGCTGGCCAAAATTTTGAGCAGTATTTTGAACAAAAGTGATGAGAGTAGACACCCCTGTTTTCCTGATTTTAGAGGAAACGCTTTCAATTTCTCCCATTCATTATGATATTGGCATATATGGCTTTTATCAGTTTGAGGTAAGGTCCTTCTATGGCTGTTTTCATCAGGGTTTTTAATATAGAGGGATATTGGATTTTATCACAGGTTTTCCCACATCTACATTGAAATGATCATGTGATTTTTGTTATTGGTTTTATTTATTGATTTATGTATGTTGAATGCGTATGTCACTGGGATGAAGCCAACTTGATCATGATATGTGATTCTTTTAATGATTTATTAAATTCTCTGTGGATCATCTTCCTGAAGTTAATCTACATTTATGTTAATCACATACTTCTCAGCTGGTTAAGTATTATCACCACAATTTGTCATTAGTCTATTCTGAGTTATTTTATTTTCTGATTTAGGCTTGGGCATGTTTATATGTGCCTAGGAATTTATCCATTCCTTCCAGGTAAACCAATTAATTAAAATGTAAGTTTTCAAAATAGTTTCCAGTGATCTTTTGGATTTCAGTGATGTCTTATCTCTACCATTTTCATTTCTCAGTTTATTGATGTGGATCTGGTTACAGATTTACTATTTATTTATTCTCTTAAAGAACCAAGTCTTTTATTCATCAATCTTTTGAATTGCCTTTCTTTTCTGTAGGAAATTATAGCTATAAATTACCTTTTTAAGGGATCTTTAATTGTGTCCATAGATATTGATATATTTTTGTTGTCATGTGATTCTAGGAATTTTTAAACTTCTACCCCAGTTTCCTTCATAACTCATTGATTGTTCAATAGTGTGTTATTCAATATATATGTGTTTTTGGAGTTTGTGTGGTTTCTTCTGCTGTACATGTTTAGTTTCATTTATAGTGTCATCTGATAGGATGTATGAGATTATTTCTGTGTTTCTTAAAGCATGTTTTATGGTGTAAAATAAAGTATGTTTTGGAGAAAATTTCATGGGCTGGTGAAAAGACTGTGTATTCTGCCATTATTGCATGAAACACTGAGATATCTGTAAAAAGATTTTATTTACAAAAGATAAACTCGGCTTAAGTATGGCACCTTTTGCTCTCTGATTAGATTATCTTCCCATGTATCTATGAACCAGCATATTTACTATGTCCTGTGTCAGCTAGACATAGACTTGTACCAATCCATATACAATTATAATGTCTTATGAACCAGCAAGGAAACAACAGATAATTTTCTAGTATGACTTATAATATTTACAGTAGAATTAGAAGCATATGATTGTACTGCTCCCTGTGAATATATTTTTTTGTGACTTTTTTTTTTTTGAGACAGGGTCTCGCTTTGTAGTTCAGGCTGGCCCTGAGCTCACTATGTAGCCCAGGCAAGCCTGGAACTCAGCAATCCTCCTGTCTCTGCCTCCCGAATGCTGGGATGACAGGCGTGAGCCACCTCGCCCGGCACTGTGGTATGCGATGTTGATGGCTGGTGGGTGTGAGTCAACACGTCCAGCATTGTATGTGGTTACCGGGATCGAACTCAGGGCCTTACGCTTGCGAGGCATGAGCTGGAACCATTGAGCTAAATCTCCGGCCCTATGACTTTTCTCTTAATAGAATATATCACAGGGTGATTATCTTGAGATTGATTGAGTACTCTTTTTAAACATCCAAAGTATGAAAGAAGCCTTCAAAAAAAGATGCCCATAATAAAATATATCCTTAAGGAACTAGGAAAGCTAATAATATCCTAGAGTATCACTTTTTCTTTTCATGAATCAGATCATGTGTGAAGAAATGAAAAAGGAAATATCTTTAAATAGAAAATATGTCATAAACTCAATAAATTAATTCTATTACTCATGAAAATACTATCTTATAGAAAAGTACTAAAATAATCCTTTATTGATTGAAAAAGCAGATGATGTTAAATAACAGTGAATTATGTTTTTGCTTTGTGAATATTTCTTAAGACAAATAACTAGATACATGTTTTCAAATTTTTATCAGGTGAGTCAGTTTGTTCAGCCATATAGTCTGAGACAACAAGAAATGTGAAGTGGAAAAATACAATTTTAACTGAATGGAATTTATTTTGAAAAAGCATTTTAAAGATTATTTTTGTTATTTTGTATCAATGAAAGCTATTTTTGCATTTTAATAGGATAGAGTTTGAATAAGTGTTTCTATTTGAAGGATTGCAAACTTAAAGCGAAGTTATAGTTCTCTTTTTTTAAATTTTTACTCTAGGTATATGGTTCTTATGTGAAAAAAAATCGCACTATATTAAATGTAAGTTTATTAACCTCAATCTAAAATTTTGTTTGTTCTTAAGTTATATTTTTTTCTTTGCTATGGAAGAATGTTTTGATATATTGAGGTAAAATCTGGATGGAAATTAGACTTGTATTTAACAAGTATACTTGTTACTCTAATAGTTTTTAAAATATTTTAGTCTTATAGTAAATAATATATATAAGAGAATGTTTCATCTTCAAGCCTTTGCTCTATGACTATGTGATTTTTAAAATACTGTTTGTGAAATATATGAAGTTTCCTGAATTTGAACAGAAAACTTTTTGAAGAAAATATCTTTTAATGTCTGCTAGGTCTGGGTTTCCTTTTAAAGGTCAAAATGACCCAGGATCCCAAAATGCCTTCAATTTATATGCAAAGTGAACCTTAATTGGTTTTTGTTAGAGGAGCGTGCAAGTTAGTCACTGTGTAAGAATTTCAAATTTGAGAATTGTGGCCCGGCTTACTTACTGAAGATCTTTACTTTTTCACATTGAAAAAAAAAAATTATCTTCTTTCCCCACATGATTAATGGAACTAAAAGTCTTCACTAACTTCTCTCAGCCTAATAACTACTCCCTGTCTCGTTCTTGAATAGAGAGCACTTTTCTGTGTACTTTGTGTGAAAACCTCTGTTTTAGTATCCTGTTATCATTTTTTGGTTGTTTTTTGAGACCTGGTAAGCCTCACTAGCCCAGGCAAGCCTCGAACTGGGCAATCCTCCTGCCTCTGCCTCCTCTGAGTGCTGTGATTACAGGAGTGAGCCACCACGCCCGGCACTGTGGTATATGGTGTTGATTGCTGGTGGACGTGAGTCACCACGCCCAGCATTGTATGTGATTACCGGGGATCAAACCCAGGATCTTGTGCTTGTGAGGCAGGCGTCAGAACCACTAAGCTAAATCTCCAGCCCTAGTATCCTGTTATCTTGTTTTCCTTTTTTTAAAATTGAATTCTTTATTGGTACAATTTATATACATCTCAAAATCACATATAACACTGGGGAATTTGTACCAGTATATGACACAAGTTAATTCTCACTTTTACCCATATCCCTACCCACCCACACCTCCTCCCCCCCTTTATACATGCTCTTTTTTCTTTCTGTATCATATTTATTCCTTCCCCTCATCACATTCCCACACCAAGTTTCCTACAGAAATATTCCACTCTATAAAAGATCAGCCTCCCCAGGTTTAAAGACCCAGTTCAAAAATGGGCATCTGAAATGAACAGACACTTATCAGAGGCAGAAGTCAAAACAGCCAAGAAACATATGAAGAAAAGTTCAACATCACTGGTCATTCGAGAGATGCAAATGAAAACAACATTGAGATTTCATCTTACTCCACAAAGAATGGCTGCGATCACAAAATCAACCAAGAATAAATGCTGGCGTGGCTGTGGGGAGAAAGGAACCCTTCTCCACTGTTGGTGGGATTGCAGACTTGTGCAACCATTGTGGAGATCTGTGTGGAGATTTCTCAGAAAACTAGGACTAGGGGTCCCATTTGACCCTGCTCTCCCCCTGCTAGGAATATACCCAAAGGAATTTAAAAATTCACATGGGAAAGACAGTTGTACACCCTTGTTCATAGCAGCTCAGTTCGTGATAGCTCAATCTTGGAAACAACCCAAATGTCCATCAACTGGAGAGTGGATAAAGAAGATGTGGTTTTTAAATAAAATGGAGTATTACTCTGCCATAAAGAATGACAAGATTGATCCATTTAGGTGCAAATGGAGACACCTGGAGGATATACTAATAAGTGAAATCAATAGATCACAGATAGACAATTTCCAGATCTTCTCTTTGGCATGAACACCTCTAGAGGCAAATGAGCTCTAGAAAGTAGGACAGCTTTTATAGAGTGGAATATTTCTGTTATCTTGTTTTCTTAATCTTTGGGCAGCCAAGTCCTGAGGGATCCTCACTACCACTGTACCCCATCTGCTCTTGACATTTGCCTCTGCTTTCCTCGCATGCATCTCTTATCACA
The DNA here is from genome assembly GCA_004025085.1 of Thryonomys swinderianus. NCBI lineage: Eukaryota > Metazoa > Chordata > Mammalia > Rodentia > Thryonomyidae > Thryonomys > Thryonomys swinderianus. The sequence continues at coordinate 8,299 of PVIC010013513.1, forward strand.
TCCTCAGACTACAACGTCTCCATTTCTAACACTTCTACCTCAGCATACTTTTATGAATACTGCATTTCATTATGGATTCTATAAGGAATTTCTCCTTTATGATTTTTTCTGAGTCCTTCTGTTTTTGTTTTATGTCCTCTACATCTCATGTATCTGCTTCATCTGCTTAAATGTTTAGCTTGTACTTAGCGATAGCCGTTTCAAAAGTCATGTGCAGCCACTTCAGAATCTATTGTCCCTTTGATATTCTACCAGTTTTCTTTTACCTTTCATAACCTGGATCACTCTCCTGTGCCTTTCTCTTTTGTAATCAGCCAACAAATTTAATTGGCATGGGCCTTTTTCAGATCCAGTGTTCTTCCTTCTCTACCATGAGGCCTTTGGAATTAAAATTCATTTTATGTTAGATTTCTGATTGATTCATTCTAAAAAATATTTTTATAGAAATATTTGCTCAAACTGCTAATGTTGCATGGATTATGATTAAAATCACTAATAAACAATCTCATTTTTCATATCATATAAATTATTTCATTGGCTATTATGAATGGTATGTTTCCATCATAATTATTTTCATCAGATTTCCATCACTGTGACAAAATATCTGACAAGATTAAATTAAGATGAGGAAATATATATTTCAGTCAGTATTTCAAAGGTCTCAGCCCTTTAGGTATGATAGAACTGGGAAAAGACTGACCGCGGGCCAACTATGGAATAGAAGTTTATGAGTACTGTTTATTTTCCTTATTAACTTGGGAATGACCAAGTCTGTCACGCATCACTGCAGTCACACTCTTTCTGTTCCCACGTGACACAGTGACTTTAGAAGTCACTAACATGGTTGGGGGGTGGTGGACACACCCGGAATCCCAGCGCTCAGGAGAAGGAGGTAGGAGACTCGCTGTTTGAGGCCAGCCTGGGCTCCATACAGTTCAAGACCAGCCTAAACTAAAAAGTGAGCCCCTATCTCAAAAAACAAACACAAAGTAATAATACAAATACAAAGTTCTTGGCAATGAAATATGAAACCTTTGACAATAAAATATACCAATATTTATCTTAATAAAATATTGTTATGTAAATTTACTTATTTATTTAAATTACCTAAAATAATTTTTTTTTTTTTTTTTTTTTTTTTTTTTTTTTGCTTTTTGGAGACAGGGTCTCGCTTTGTAGTTCAGGCTGGCCCTGAGCTCACTATGGTGCCCAGGCAAGCCGCCGCGAACTCAGCCATCCTCCTGTCTCTGCCTCCCGAGTGCCGACCTAAAATAATTTTATAATTGTGTTTTGTGACACTGTGAGTTAAACCAAGGGGTTTTGTACTTGGGTATGTTCAAACCCATTTTCAGTTTTTTTATTTTGTGACAGGGTCTTGCTACATTGTTTACACTGAGCTTGAACTTTAAGCCTCCTGCTTCAGTTTCTAGGAACGCTGGGATTACACGTATGCACCACTGTGCCTGTCTATAATAATTTCAAGTAAAAATAAACATTAAAACTTGGCTAGAAAATAAAATCAGTGTTCTGACCATCCATACTCACGTAATTATGATAACTAAATATTTTATTTACAACTAAGTCAGTTGAATAGAAAGTTAAAAGTCAGCTCTAGAAAAATTGTTACATATTAAAAAAAGGTTTTATATATTTAGTGATAAAAAGGAGATGGTTTATTAAATACTTGTAATGGGACATTGGAATGATATTAGAAAAGAAAGAACAAGCAAAGACAATACTAAGAAAAATATATCAAATCCTATTAATAAATATAGTTATTATGTATAAGGAAAATTATTGGATATTAGTAGAAAAATGACAAAGAATATAATGAGGACTAATTTATCTACCAAGAAATGTAAATTCATCTAGCAAGAAAAAAATAAGTAGCTGTCCACAAAATATGTTATACCTCTTCTATAGGACTTCATTCATGTTTTCATCTAACATGATATATGTAATATCTTTGAATCCAGGAACCATATGGTTAGATTTCTTATATTTTTCATACATACCAGCAGCCATTGATTGCTTCAGGCAGTCAAGACATGGGTTGAATAGAACTAAATTATTTTCTTCCTTTCAGTATATTTATTTCTGTTATCTTCTGAAAGTAAACCATACAAAAGTCCCTCTTCGTGGAGTTAGCATGGAATGGTGGGAAAAATGCTAAGTGAAATTAGAAATGGCACTCCATTTTAAAATCTCATTATTGTTTGAACCTTAACTGTTACTCTGTTATTCAACTTTGATGGGAAAGAGATGTAGTTTTTTAAAGGTAAACTAATATATTTAATGTGACTAATCAGACCACAACCCTTCAACGTGAATTTTCTTAATTCTTTTAGCAAAAGTTAGCAATACTTTATTATACTACTTACTTTATTTTGTATTTATTCTTCCTGTGGAAACACTATTGACAGCCAGCCTTAATAATTATCCAAGCAATAGCCAGTAATCTATCTAAATTATTAGTTTTCCATGAATTGTGGCTCTAACTACAATTTTATTACTTCAAATCATGGTATATGTAAATTTAATACTATCCTATCAATTCATACAATATGGATGATGTGTTTTTTATGAAAGTTCAATAATGCCTAAAATGGCATTTTGAGAAACATATGTAGAAACGGCATAAGGGTTGTCAACAGAAGCATATGGATCTCCATATGTTAAACACTTTCTTCAAAAACCATGGCTGTCGTATTGATAATCAGCATAGCATGGGATCCTTGTATAACTAAAGACTGTAGCCCCTTCATCTGTAACAGTAAAGCCCCTAATAACTTTTTTATGAAAAATTTACCACTAAAAAACTATTTTTCAAGCTTTGCTGCATATTAGAATCATGGGAACGTTTGAAACATGACAAGTCCTGCAAGTTTCACCCAAAGACATTGCCACCGGCTGGGGCTGGGCCTCCGCTGTAGAAACGGGGCTGAGAGCCACTGCTTTCCAAGCATCAGACCGACACCCCTTTCATACTCCTCCAGAACTACTTGACACTGATTTGTTTTCCCTAAAAAGATTATAATGATAGTGCGAATGATGTTTGCCCCACACTTAAGTCAGTTCAAGACATCTAAAATTGAAATGCTTTCAAGTAGAAACTGAATAATGAAAACGCCGTTTTGTTGAAAAGTTAGTATTCTGTTTCAGTGTGCTACTTTGTTGCTTCCCCATTTAGGAAAAAAATAAAAGAAGAAGAAGAAGAAGAAGAACAAACGATATCATCCCAGTGTAAACCAAAATGAGTTGAAGCAGGTTTATGAGACACTGAGAATACTCCTCATATGGTCCCCAGAAATATCCCAACACTATTGTCTTAGTCTCTATAAGTGATCAGATTCAAAACGTGACTATTAATGGTCAAAAGAAAGTGGCTGATTTATTTTTTGGAATCAGTTTGCATCATTCAGTCACTATGAAATGCATTTTCCTGTAACGAGATTGCGATAAAAACACCTTTCTGCTTGTGAAAGTGATACACTGACTTTCTGCATATTAAAGGTTTGAAAATGGATTTTCCTGCATTTCATATCTATTGACCTCCAACAGATAATGTTATCATTCAACTGTAATCTGCCGCTAAGAGCAGAGTAAGAAGTAGCGGCTTCAGATTTTCCATCTTTTTTTGTTTCTGTTCCCTTCCAGTAGTTTCTTTTTCTAAATTAATCTTCAGATTTATCCATCCTTGGCAGATTCAAGCTAGGAGAAACAAATTAAGAAAAAAAAATTAATTGACTTTATTTGCTTTAATGCTGCCAGCCCATATTATCTGCTTCCTTAAATGAGTTTGCAATTGCCGGCTTTGAGGGTATTACAGTACATTTTGGGTTGCTGCCAGCACATCCTAAGCAAATATATTTAAATCAAAGCTAAGCTGCTTAAATATTCATGTTATGCTCTTATTATGGTTTAGAAAAACGTGAAAGCGTTTAAGATTTGCAAACGTGCCACATGACCGAAACTGCATGTGAACTGTCAGAAATACACTTTAAATTGATAGTGTTCACTTGGCGTAATAAGGAAAGGTTTCCACAGTCTTATTATTTGTGATGCATTCACAATATCTAATTTGTTTGTGATTACCCAGTCAGCAGGCGAATACAAGTGTAAACTTTTCTTCTGAAATGCGTACCGGAAATGACACCCCAGTACGTTTTGTTATGCAATGTTGTAGTCTTTCCGATGCTGTCTATGTTATGGCTGTAGTTTCACTATGTAATCAGCCTTTTCCACATATATGATACATTTTATTGTATTAATTTGCCTTTCTTCTTTCACTGGCATGTTTCTTCAAAACTGTATAGTTTTAGCCGGGCGTGGTGGCTCATGCCTGTCATCCCAGCACTCGGGAGGCAGAGGCAGGAGGATTGCTGAGTTCGAGGCTGGCATGGGCTACATAGTGAGCTCAGGGCCAGCCTGAACTACAAAGTGAGACCCTGTCTCAAAAAAAAAAAAAACTGTATAGTTTTAAATATCATGGAAACATTTAATGTCTAGTGATAGTCTTTGATGACTGTCAATTATTTTGCACAAAGTGTAAAATATTAAGGCAAAAAGAAATAATCAAGAAGTCCTAAAGACCAAACGAGCGTGACGTGAAGGAAACCAAGCAGAAGCTTTGTGCAGCAGGGAAGCTGCATTATTTTTCGTCTGCACTGAGGCCCGAGTGCCTGTTCCCTTGCTGTCCCCTCCCCCTGCCCTTCTCCCTTCCTTGTTGGTCTTTTCTCATTGGTAGCATAACCAGTTAGATATTTGAAGCATATTATTTGATTTAAAATAGGTTTATTCCTTATGTTTTGCTTCTACGCAAGAAACTATTCAGAATGTATAAGTGCCAGAATACCAAAAGGCGTTTGTTTACATACTTGATTCTAACAAAAGAACAGTCTGTGGCTTATGAGATGAAGAATTTTTAGGACTTTCTGAGAAGTTCAATGTGAATCCATGATGTGCTATGAGACTCACTGCTGTCTTACCTCCAGCCCTCACACCCATGCGTTCCGGTAGGGACAGAGCCTGGGAAAGAGTGGCGTTGCTCCTCGCCTTCTAATTGCCTCTGCAGGTGCAGTCTTGAGGTTATTATACTGAGCTCTGTGCAGAAGTGTTTTTTTTTTTTTCATTTTTTTGAGAAGGGGTCTCACTATGTAGTTCTGGCTGGGCTCAAACGTTTGGGGATCTTCCTGCCTCAGTCTCCTGAGGGCTAGGATTACAGAAATGTGCCACCATGTCTGATTATTTCAAAATCTACACACTAAACTCGGAGGGTTAAATCTAAACACTAGATTTCATTAAATTGTATTTTGTATGTCATAAGGTAAAAGAGAAGATTTAATAAATTTACTGTGAGGAAACTAACAGGTGTTTTTTTTTTTTGCTTGAGTGAGGCATAAAACTTACCTGAGTAAGGTCCTCATGACTACATGAGCACCAGTTGAAGTGTTCAGCTGATGGGAGGAATTTAAGTTTATCATTATGTGTTTGGTTGGTTCTTGGAACTGTCAGGCCCTGTTCTTGAACATGTATGATACCCATGTAACTGAACATTTAGACCATTTCATAAGTAGCCAATGTATTATCTTTATTTACTTAATTAGTTATAACAGAACTTGTGTGCACACTGGGTAGGAAGAGAGGCTTCGTGGCATGTGGGAGTTGATGGAATAAGAACTGAGGCTTCGGCTCAAAGTGGGTTGACTTGTTTGGTTTTGCTCTCTGTGTTTTGTGCACATGAAAGAAGCAGCAAAATTAAAAGCAATGTGTTTAGGAATTTTACTTCTTTTGATTCCAGTGAGTTTCCTAATACATGAACTGGTATGATATGAGATAATATATTTTGAGGACCGTCTCACCAAGCAAAATTCCTTAAATCAAGAAAATATTTATCTGTCGACCAGAGTGGGAAGAAGGAAAAGTGAGGAGAGTAGGATTGGTGGTGGGAAGTTATTCTTTTAAAATTAAATATATTTTATAGTTATTTCAACTCATTACTAAGGCGTGCCTGTCTCGTGCTTCTAGGATATTATGGGCCTGGATCCATTATTATAAGTGTTAATACTTCTCATAAAATAACTAGACATAGACAGTAATTATATTTTTCAAGTTAATTTTAATGAAATGTGGATTTCTTTGCTAATTTCTTTTTTTTTAATTGAATTCTTTACTGGTACATTTATATACAGCTCACAATCGCACTCAACACTGGGGAATTTGTACCAGTATATGACATGAGTTCATTCTCAATTTTACCCATATCCCCACCCACCCAAAACCCCCACTCCTTATATACATGTTATTTCTTTTTCCAAATCATATTTATTCTTATTACTTCCCCCTACCACATTACCTTGGAATATTTCCTATTTCACAAAATCTATCATACATTCTAGAGCTCATTTACATCTTCAGTTTCTCATACCAGCGAAAAGATAAGGTATTTACATATCTGTGATCTATTTATTTCACTTATTAGTGTGTCCTCAAGGTGTGTCCATTTGCATATAAATGAATGAAACTTGTCATTCTTTATGGCAGAGTAATACTCCATTTTATATAAAAAAACATGTCTTCTTTATCCAGTCTCCAGTTGATGGGCATCTGGGTTGTTTCCAAGATGGGGCTGTCACACACTGAGCTGCTTTGAACATGGGCGTACATATGTCTTTACAATAGGAATCTTTTAATTCCTTTGGGTTATTCCTAGCAGGGGGATAGCAGGGTCAAATGGGACCTCTAATCCTAGTTTTCTGAGGAATCGCCACACTGATCTCCGCAATGGTTGTACAAGTCTACAATCCCACCAGGAGTGGAGAAGGGTTCCTTTCTCCCCGTATCCTTGCCAGCATTTATTACTGGTTGATTTTTCAATAGCAGCCATTCTTTGTGGAGTGAAGTAAAATCTTAGTGTTGTTTTCATCTGCATGTCTCGAGTGACCAGTGACGTTGAACATCTCTTCATATGCTTCTTGGCTGCTTTGACTTCTGCCTCTGAGAAGTGTCTGTTCATTTCAGGTGCCCATTTTTGAATTGGGTCTTTAAACTTGAGGGGACTAAAGTTCTTTATATAGTCTGGATTGTAGCCCTTTGTCTAACAAACAGCTAGTAAAGATTTTTCCCATGTTGTTGCTTGTCTTTGAGCAGTGCCAGTGGTTTCTTTTGCTGTGCAGAAGCTTTTTAGTAGGATGAGATCCCATTTGTTGATTCCTCCTGCTAGTTCTCATGCTATAGAGGTTTTATTCATCAGGTCTCTGCCTAAGCCAGTATCTCCAAGAGTTTTACCTAACCTGTTTTGCAGCAGGTTTGTTTCTGTTTTAATGTTTAAGTCTCGAATCCAAAATGTGGATTTTTGAGGGAGTTCTTGTAAATTGAGTATTCAGTATTTTTTCTGACTTCTCTTTTAACAGGTACATAACAGTTTGCTTTGGAAATCATCAAAAAACCACAACAGGCCATGTTATTCATACAGTCTTATTTAAATATGTCATGGATTGTGCAATGTGATGTAGTAGGAAACATAGGAATGCTACTTGTGATCTGACAGGATAACTTGTTTCATATCCGCATATTGTACTAGAGTACTTCTTATGGTGGAAGTCATCAGAATCACAATTACTGTTTTATAAGCATAAGATCTGCTTAACATACAATTGGATTAAACAGCTGCTAGGTTATCCTGAACTGAGGGGCAAAAGCTCACAGCTGGCTGGGCATAAGAAAACTGGGACTTGTCTTTTTATCTATTTTTTATTATAGTTTACAATTTATATATATATATATATAATTTATATAGAGAATATATATTAATTTTATATGAAATTATTATAATTAATTATATAAATATATTGATATTAATATATATCAATACAATTATACACACACACACACACACACACACACACACACACACACATATATATATATATATATTACAGTCATCCTTTGGAGTTTGTTCCTGTACATGATATACCTTGGTTTGTATTTTTTTTTCCCAAGAAACCAGATATAAGGATTTAGGGAGATTATGAAACACTTTGGGGTTCATTTTTCTGCACCTGTGAATAATTGAGTTTGACTAGACGGTCTTGAACATCCATCCCAGGTTTGAAATGATCTTTAAGTGTAGGCTTATGCTGCTGCCTGAACTGTCAACATTTCCGTAATTCCAGCAGTTCAGGGCAGTCTCCAGGAAGCTCTTTTTAACACGTGATGCATTTCTGGGGAAAGGAATCCATTATCGCGGTGGGACCTACTCACACATTAGCATAGCTTTTCAGATCCACGGGCTGCCAGTCATCAGGGAAGGCGTTCCATGGGGGGCGGTGCTAGGCCGAATTCACAGCAGCTTGATGAATACTCAAGTCACTTCTCAGAGCAGGGAACGTGGCATGTATGGTCCATGAATTTGGCTGGAAATATGAAATGCTTCCAATACACAGCAGTGCCAGGGTCCTTAGAGACCTTTAGGCTGTTTGACGTTAGCTGGAGTTTGCACAGTTATTTCTTTGAAAGTAGAGAAACACTAGGCCCACTAGTTGAAATTCTGAAAATCAGATTCTAAACCTTAGAGTAGTAAGTTTAGTCAAATACCTAGTAATTATCTTAAGTATTTTCTGTATTGCATTTAGAGAACAATATATGACAGACACAGAGTAAATGCTCAGAAATTTTTTCAGAGGGAAGATAATTTCAGCACAACTTCAGAGATACTCCTATGTACATGTGTGCATTTGTGTGTGGGTGCTACCTTAATATGATTTTAAAAAGAGATTAAAGAATGAAAGCTATTTTATAAATATTTTACAGCTGTTTTATTTAATATTTTACCTTTTTAATCAGGCAAGGAAAATCATAACTTTCCTATATTAAAAGGTACACAGACCAACAGTGGTAGGGAGCAGATCCAGAACATGGATGCTTATTTCCAGATTCTTCGAGGGAACACCTAAAACAGAGGGGAGAGAGTTGGCTGACTGAAGCGAGATGTGACAAAAGTGTAGCTTCTGAGTTAGTGGAGTTGTTGGGCTGATGACTAGACAATTCTAAAGGGAGCAACGTGGCTTTTTACTTACCTTTATACTTAGGCAAAGATTATATGCCATAAGATTGATATAATTATTAAGCTATAGGTTTGTAACCACCGATAATCAAGTCATTGCATGATAATCTCTGAAAACATTCTGAATGTGTCTGTTTTCCTGTGTATGTAATTTTAATATTAACATTGACATTAGAAAGGAGAAAATCATGAGAGGGTATGCTAAGTTTGGTAAGATACAGCATCTGTTAGTAAATGGCACCTCTTACAGACACCTATTGGTTGCAAACAAAGCTTATTATCTTTGATGTACATTTCTGGAGTAATTGCTTGTGGAAATTATAGGCATAGAATGTAAATTCACAGTATGACACTCAGCATACGTGAGATTTCAGTATTTTGCACATCTTTCCATAAGCTTTATTAGCCAAAATATTTTGTTCACATTTTGTTCTTACAGAATATTTTTTCATGCATTTTTTCATAGCTGAAGTTGCTTTTAACTTTTCTACTGCTAAAAACAAATGCCATTTTTGTCTTTAAATATAATCTCCTGTCCATTCAAATTATACTTTCTTTCTAAAAGCTCCAGGGCTCCTTTTGTCCTTGTTTATGGAATTAAAAAAAAATTTGACTACTTTTCAGGGCATGGGGGCTTTACGGAAGATTATTTCTTTGGATAGTTTCTTGTGCATAGTAAAGTTGACCTGAAATTAGAAATATAACTAGTTACGCCTGATTAAGTAACTCATTGGGTCCCACAGGATCCTATGGCTTTTGCTCTTAAATCAAACCTGAAGGGCATCCCTTTGGGTAGAACATTTTACAGTAAGTTTAAAGCCATTAATCTTTCTTGAGGACTTTTATATAAAATGATGTAATATCATTTTTAGAACTTGACGATAAATTACTTTGAAAAGCTAAGAGCAGAAGGTCACTTAAACCATTATTTTAAAAGACTCTTGTGGAAAATAATGTTTTCTAAATATTGACATGTTTTTATAGGCATACTTAAAATAGCACTATGGTTGCTAGACTGTCGCATGATTTTATTTTTGTTGTAATTATACATATATATTTGCATTTCAGAAGAGACTTAACTTTTTAAAAAGATAATTTTTGGTAAAATCTTAACATTAAAATATTGTTCATACTGTTATTTCAATAATTTTATGGAATGAGTTAATACATTGGATCATTATATACTTGTGAAAAGGTGGGAACCCATTTTTTGACCCGTTTTTAAAAAGTACTTCCTTATGGGGGACGTTCAGTCTTTTGCCCCCGCTCTCCAGGTGCTTTTTATTTTGACCCAAATATCGCTGGTAGCAGCTGGAAGCTGACATCCCTCCGGGGCCCTGGGCCCCCCCCCGGCCTCCCGCGGTGCCCACCCCAGCCTCGCACCTGCCGAGACGCTTTCCTGACGTTCGCTTGGCCTCTCCTGAGGCTCCAGGGTGCAAAGCAGCATCAGCGAGAGAGAGCCCATCCTTCTGTACCCTGGGTCGGTGCTGACCTGTGCGCTGGTGAAAGCCAGCCCTTTGCTTGCGGTGACTCCCGCTGCCCCACTGTGGCCTCTCGAGAAAGGAGAACTTAGACATTTCCTCCTGAGAGGTTTATTTATCCACACAGCACGTTTGGTACCATCCTAAATGTTTTCGAACACATAGGATCTCTCATTCCAATAGATCTAAAATTTCTATCTGTTCTAATTGAATTGAAATCAATTTTTAGTGCATGAAAATACGGTTAATATAGGTTTTTAAAAGTTTGACTTTTAAGAATGATTTTGTGATTATAACACTCAATATTCACGACTTTAATATTTTAAAAAACTAAAGAAATTCAAAATACCAAATTTTTCATTTTTCAGAGTTGGAGGCCTAGCCTGTTGAGTTCCAGTTCTGTCTTGTGCTGGGGATAAGGCCATGGGGTAAGGGGCCTGCACACCTTCTTCGCAGGAGTGTGATTTTATTGCCCAGAAGCAGAATCAGTCTGCTCATGTGGAATGGGAACTATCCATGCATGATTCCTGGCTCAATCTGGCAGACTCTAAGATCCTGTGAAAGGCAGCTGACATTTCTGCTGATCGCTTAAATCGAACTGACCCTTTGAATGTTGTCATTTTAAAACATGCAAAACTCAGGAGGAAAGAGCAGTGCTATACTTACAACATCTGTTGGTGCAGAAGTAGCCTTTTGGACTTTTATTTAGAGTCACAGAAATATTTACTGTGCGTGTTTTAGAAAATCCATCATGAAATGTATTTATTGAAGTCACTTTCTCAGTATTTATTAGTAGATTCACAAGCTAGATCTAGGCAAAGAAGTATTTTTTTAAAAGAATATACTGCTTTCTTGGGATTGACAGTCATGATTTTTCCTTCCAATAAACCTTAATTGTGCCCGAAAAAACTTAATAGGAAATTCTACAGTAACATTGTATCTATATGGTAGGTATGATAAAACTACAGTGAATGTCAAAGTTTTTAAAATTAGTACGACAAAATGCAAACTGCCATGACTTCTGCTCAGAATGCTCCCTTTCCTTCAAACACACTCCTCTCGTCCTCTCCCTTCTGTGCAGCAGTGCTGGAAGGCCTCTTTCCTCGTGGTTTAGTGCCTCTGTTGCGGCTGCTTCAGTGTCAGCCGAAGTGGTTACCTTTACTTTTCATTTCTCAGTCATTTTGATTTTGGGGAAGAACCAGAAAGTCACACCATGCTGGATCCCATAGAAAGGCTAGAGGAGAACACACCATTTTTCTGCAAGGCTGCCTTCCTGTTAGGTGGCACTCAGCACCAGCAGTCACCGTATTTTTCTTAAAATCTTGCCTTATGCGGACACAGGAATGTTTCATAAAGTGGAAAGAGTGGTGGGATAGATATGTTCAATTTGAGAGGGAAAATTTTGAAAGGGATTCATAGGAATATGTCTTATCGTAGTACCTTTTAAAAATTTAAACATCCATTGTATATTTTATCAGTCTTGTATCTAATTATTCATACCAGTCCATTAGCAAACCCCCAAATAGAAAGGTTTACTGTAGTATATTTGGTGTTTGCCTCTTACTTTTTGTAATCTGGGGAACATTTTGCTTTGGATTATAGAAATTGCCCATCTCTAGGTTCTAACCAGAAGCATGTTCTGTGAATTTTGCTTTTAGGTTTTTTTTTTGTCTCTTCATTCCATATCTACCAGTTTGCAGGATAAACCCTGTCAATGTCAAAGCACACTTGAGTATCATCTCGCATATTTAAGTACTTCTTAGCTTCTTTCCAGCTTTTTTGTCCCTTAGTTATGCAAGTATTATGTCACTGTGCTTTTCCTGCGGTCATTTAGGTCTTCTTATATTTGGAACAATGTTGGAAGGAGACAAGGCACTCTTCCAGAATAACTATTCTGTAAACCTGAGAGCCAGTGTGTGATATTCTGATGGTATTATGTGGTAAATAGGTATTATTTCTGAATTGGACTTGTGTTTCTTCTTGAGTAGAAGAATAGGTTTTAAACGTATGCTAATAATGTAACACAAGTTTATTATCTAACTTGTAGCAGCATGCATTCTTATTAGTGATAGGAACTGTTGCAGGTAAGCTAGAATAATACTTTTCAGTTTGGATCACTTCACTAATATAGTAAAAATGATACAGTATATATCACATTGGCTCATTTCATATAAACAGAGAGGACACGTGCAGCTTCATCCTGGAAAAATTTGCACATAATCTTTGAACATCAGGGGCTTATCTCCATATACAGAATCTTCAGTTTTCACTCTGCAGTTCCCCAATTTTTACTGGAAAGACACCTGCAAGAATTAAACACAGGCTCCTTAATATCAAATTTGTATTCTTAGGAGCCTGAAGGAAAGCAGAAGAACATTTCTAGCAAGTCCTTTTTCTGTGATTAGAAGTCATCTATATTTTTTATTTGATTTAACAACAAATTGACCCCTTGTAATGAAGTTTATGCAGATAGTCACTTTAGGATAGGGTTAGAGGTGAGAGGGAACAGTTCTCAAAAGTAGAATTTTTAGTACTGGGGTGTGTGTGCCCAAGATGTATAGCATTATTCTGGGCAGCACCAAATAGAGCTATAACAGGATGTTACACTGTATAGATAAAGTAAGAACTCTTTTACTTAATGCAGAAGAGTTACCTAATTTCCTAATTCCTAAATACTGAGGTCATTTGAACACTTACAAATCTTGGCTCTAGGTACTTTTCTATTGGAGCATAATGGATTGTCACAAACTTAAAGTCTTCAAACAACATAAATTTATTCTCTCATTGCTCTAAACTTGGGAAGTTAGATGTAGGTCTCAGAGATTAAAACTAAAGTATTGAAAGGGCAGGCGTGCGTTCCTTCTGAAGGTAGTTCAGAGGGATGTGCTTCGTGCTTCTCTTGGTTGTGAGTGGCATTCTGTCCCTCGTGATTGAACCACTGAGATCCTGTTTGTTTATGAGCTGTCAGCTAAGAATGTCTCAGGTTCTAGATGCCACCACACTCCTTGTCTTATGGCTTTCTTTTCTGTACCTTTAAAATGATGTGGATAAAGCTGGAGGTCATTACATTAAGAGAAACAGCTCAGGAGGAGAAAGAGAAGTACTGGATAATTTCATTGATCCATGTACTCTACAAAGGTTAGTCTCACACAACCAAGGGCGTGGTAAGGCAGAAGGGTTGGAAAGATGTTGGTCAAAATATAGAATTATTGTTAAATAGGAGAAATATGTTTTAAATATGCAGAAACAGAAGTAGGTAAGTGCTTTTTGATGAAGACGGGGTTTATATGAGTGATGTTAGGATGGAGATAAATGAAGAATCATTGCTGTGGTTATGAAGCTTATCATTTGGATGATGATAATGTTTTAAAATTAATCGTGATCATGGTTGCTTAGCACAGTGAACAAGATAAAAAGATTGGATTACATACTTTAAATAGGTGAATTATGTGACATGGGATTTATATTTCTACAAAGCTTTTTAAAAATAATAATGGCCAGCCAAATTCACACATCTTATTTCTATGACACAACCAGGAGAAGGGGTCTGCTTCACGGGATTCATATGATTAGAAAGCCAGGTTAATCTGGTAATCTTTGCACCTCTGTGTTTATACTCTTGGTCATATTTGCCATATCTCCTTGTCACTTAGGTACTAAATTTCTAGGATTAAGATGTGCACACTTGGGGGCCCTTTTTTTTTTTGTCTAACGCAATGCTGAAGAAAGTAATTTTTGTAGTTTTAAGTTGCTGACTACAGGTTAGTGTTAGATTTAGCAAGAAAATACCAGTATAGGTTAATCTAGGCCAAAAGTGGGAGACTAAGGGCCAATTCTTTGACATCTAATAGTTAAAAACAAAAGAAAACAAAGCAAAACAAAAACTAGAATATTAAAATGTAAATGTTGCCTGATTCATAGCTATTCTTAAGATAAGTAAAACTGCGAATTCATTTCCTGGTTTTGAGTCTAGTTCTGATTTGTCTGGTTATAAGTAACTTAACATGATTTTGGGGAATTTATATTGCTTGCCTATGTCTAATGTTACTCAGATAACATTTGAAAGGCTAGTAGTACTGATTTTATTAGGGTACTAAATGTTAGCATGGTAATGTAATGCTCAGGTGGGCCTTACATGGTATTAGTTATGTATGATTATTGCAGAATACATTGCTACTAAGTGACCCAATTCCCCTCATTTGATAAATCATTTCCTGACACAAGCGTGTGCTGTCTATAAAATTAGATCCAATCACTTTTTAAAATCGGGGGCCAAATTAGCTCAGTGGTTCCAGTGCCTGCCTAGCAAGGTCCCTGGATCAATCCCCAGGAACCACATACAGTAGTACCAGGCATGGTGACTCATGCCCAGCAGCAATCAGTACCACATACAGCAATGCTGGCGTGGTGGCTCACACCTGTCATCCCAGCACTCAGGAAGCAGAGGCAGGAGGATTGCTGAGTTGGAGGCTTGCCTGCACTACATAGTGAGCTCCAAGCCAGCCTGAACTACAAAGCAAGATTCTGTCTCAAAATAAATAAATAAATAAATACATGCATGCATACATACATACATACAATTGGTGATTGATAACAGAAGGGGATCATTTGGGAAATGCTTGTTATACAGGGGCCAGAATTTTTTTCTGTCCCTCAAAGTTTTAATTTATCTATGAGAGCATCATGTCTCTTTAGTTTTGGGGGAAAAAAAATTCCCCTAAGATTTTTATCTTACAGTGAAAGCTAAATCAAGATGGTGTTCTGAAGGACTATAAATTTCACATATTGGGGAACACATTTGTTCTGCTTTGCATAAAGTAGGGATGGACCCATCTGGTAAGGTGCATTTTCTTACCTGTTAGTGTCAGGCCTGGGTCATTCCTCCTAAGGGTTTTGTGAAGAAATTTGTTGATATGGAAAAATAAGAGATGGTAAGCGGAGAACTGGGGCTGCCTGCCGCAGGGACAGGTAACATTCACCTTGAGGGTCACTTTCGTGTATTTCTCACGTGGACTCCGGAAAGTGGGAGCAGAGCTTAGTCCGCAGTGGGAATGGGTTCAGATGGCTGCCATGAGGGTGTAATGAGGTCGAACACTTCTAGTCACCTGCAGTGCTTGAATTATACTATGAAAATTATGTTTTGTAGAAGCAAAAGCCTATAATGTTGATGTTTATTTTATCAAAAAAGTGACTATCTTCCTAAATGAACCATTAGCCATCATAAACATTTCAGACATTTATCTTTTTATAGATTTTTGTATCAAAACAATTTGTTTAGAATTTGAAATTTAGCAATATGACAAATTACCATTGAAAAGATTATTCAGTTAACATAATCATAGTGACATTTTTTAGGCCGTGTTTAGAGACAAATTGTTCAATTTGTATAAAGCCACACAATTGTATGTCTTGGAAAAAAATGACAATCTATCCATAAATATCTTTGATTATTTTATCATAATAATATTAATAAGTTCCTTCATGTGTTGTGATGTTACTATAATTGCTTTGAAGAATCTGTGATGACAAAAGTAACTTTGATTTTTTAAAAAAAAATTGGAGTTATCAGCTCTCTTGATGCTGGACATAATGGTCAAAATGGAATTGAAAGGAAGGAATGTAAATTACATTTTACATACTACATTCGTTGTCTTCCTATCAAACTGGGATTGATAAGATAGTGCCTGATTTTCCGGGGTAGTTTTAAAAAAATCATTTGTGATAGAATAGTTTACAGTACTGGAACTTCCAGGGAGCCACTGCACATCCCCCTGATACACTGCTACTCTCTTGGTGCACTTTGGCCCCTGTGGAGGACAACTCTAAGGCTCTAACCACTGTCACCTACTGAAAGTCAAACATGGCAAAGGAGGCCAAGTGACTCAGCATGCAAGTACAGCATTATGTTAATGAAACCCAAAAGAAATGTTTCTATTTCTATTAGAAATATTTCTTGAATGATTCAATGTCAAAGGATGGATGGATTGTCTCAGAACAGCCAGTTCTGAAAAACACTAGTGAATATGGTGGTGCTAATCTAAGGGAAGACCCACTTTGAAAAATAGCCTAGTATGTGTTGCAGACTTTTCAAAACGCTAAGAATTCTTAGCTCCTGCCTGGCACTACTATGTACAGTCGATACCTAAGAAAAGGTGAAATTGCAAGGTACATAGCATTTTCCAAAATAAATTGTTTACATGTACCCTCATTTTGGGGGAGTATTTATTACTCACTCAGGTGAAATGTCTGTGGGTCCGATAAAGAAGGCAAATGAGAGAGTCAGGACAGTACAGGAAACTAGTGACTTAGATAATGAGAACAAAAAACACGAAGAAGGCTCTACCCTGTAAGATGGCTGAAGGAGAAAACCAATATCTTTATTGGACGTGATATACCTCACAGGGATAAATGTACAAGGATGGAAAAAAAATGTGGTTAGCAAAGCCACTGTTTCTTCAGATGTTAGTCATATTTTGTGTTGAGCAAAAGAAAAGGTCAGTGGAACAGTTACACACCTTTGTGGTTGATCATTGCATTGTACCTCATTATAAGTTTTATAACACCTTCATAGAAAAAGACTGATGGATTCTTTATGCTGAAGAGAAGGAGCGGTCAGGGAATTAGGCCCATAGCTCCTGTGTAAGCCAGTCTCAATCACAGGACTTCTTAAATTCTTCCTTCACTACTTCATCATCGGTAGCATTCCTTTTATTTGTTCTAAAGTGCAGGATGATCAACAAATTTCCCAATGTTGTATGTGATTTTGAGATGTATATAAATTGCACCAATAAAGAATTCAATTAAAAAAAAAGTCACTGACTTGAGAATGAGTCACGCTTGACTTTCTTCAGAGGATTTAATGTAAATGGCTGTCCTCAGACCCTAGATTGGACAGGATGGCTCAGCAGGCTTGCGGGAGGCTCCAGGGTTCTCCATTTCTGATAAATTTCCCAGATGGTCATGAAGTAGGAGGCCCAGGGACGATTGCAGAAAGAATCTGTGCTGAAACCTTTGTGGCTGGAAAAGATCCTTTCTCCAGCTGGGGAACATCAGGGTACTTGTGCTATTTAAATCAAGGGAATCTGAATGTATTAAGATTCCTGTCAGGTCAAGTACTTGGCACCATTTCTCAAAGAGAAAATTATTCTCGACTTGAAGGATAAGAACAATTTAAGTCTTATGAGGTTGTGTGGTGTTTTGACCAGAGGGAGGTTATATCTAAAAGTGTGAGGTAAGGTGGTCTTCCCAAATGAGCTTAAAAACAGGAATAACAAGAACAACCATAAATCAAAGACAAGTTTATTTAAATCTTGACCTCTATTCACTGTTGTGTTATTGACACTCTGGGCTATTGTGGTTCACACTTACTCAGTTATTTCCAAAATACTTCCTGTGTCACTGTCACTATTCTTAATTTGTTGTAGTGTTTCTTTCTGGGTCATGTTCTCATCACATTGAAACTCTTCAAACTTCATCTTCCCACTGAAATTGAACCAATGTGCTATTAATTACATTTACCTCAGAGAGGCACAGTTCTAGTTCATGTAGTACTCAGGATGATATTCATTGATATGATTCTGCTTTATTAATTTTTATTTAATATTTAAAGGAAGAAGGCTAGTATACAGCTTGTGACTTCTTATCATTACTATTATCAGTAGAATTTCAGTGCACCAAACAGCCTATAATTGACTGATCATCAATAGTAGATTGTTCATATGCTGTAGCAGCCAGTTACTTTCCAAATAGTATTTAGTCACTATGTGAAGACAACTATTTTAGGTTAGTGAAAGCATGGTCCTTAGTTAATTTGCAGTAATAATTATACAGCCTGTCACTCTTTTAAATGCTCTTTCTCGATTTATGCATACCATGTAGCATATATTATCTTTCATTCATCCTCTTCCTAGGACTTAGGTAACTTGATGGAGATGTCAACCTTATGGAAGAGAAAGGAGGCATCAGGTTTTCAGGCAAGAACAAAAACACTGTTGTACTTTAAAGAATTCATATGTCTTTAGGATCATTAGCAGGAATTCTCTGCAGATGATGAAGGCAGAGATCTAGAACTGTTTGTTTTCCATATGAAAAAGGAAATTGGAAATATTTCTTGAATTATTTAATATCAAAGGATGGATGATTTTAAAGGTATTCAATTATTGCTTTCAATTATCTGATAAAAATAATTTTATTTTCATATTTGATATAAACATCCGGTTCATATATATAAACAGGAGTTGGATAAAATTACATAAGGAAATGAAGTCTTCATTTATTTCTGTTTTAGCAAGTTGCATATCACAGGACAATTTATACCCTTTTCTAGCAGCAGACATATGCTTTTATTGTATAATTTCAGGCCATTTTCTTTGTAAAACTTAAACAAATTGGAAATTTTCAGAATTGAATTGTTTGTGGACCAGATAAAGCACTATGAATGGGGAACATATAAATAATTTAAGAGTGAATAAGAGAAAAACCAAGAATTCATTTGCATTTTTAAATAAAGCCAAATTTCATTTAATTATCCAATAGTGGGCTTTAAACGTATATTTTTAGTCAAGTCTGTAACACTGCCAGATGCTAAAGTAACATAGATAGGCCAATTATGTATTGGGCTTCATTAACATAATCAGAGATTTTACAAAAGATAAAAAGCTTTCAAGGTTTGGATTGGAGACAAGGCTTTAAATGCCTCTGTGTAGCGCTGGAAAAATGTACCATGATTCAAATGCAGATTAGTGCAAGCTAGAGTCTTTCATCCTTATTTTTGCTAGTTAGCAAACATGGGACTGTGGCTACCATTATTCCACACTGTCCTCACCTGCTGCAGTGGGAAGAAGACCAGTGGACTTGCAGAATCCTGTGGCACGTGGTAGGAAAATGTTACACCCTTGACTGACAATACTTAAAAATGTCTGTCTCTTCTATTTCCACTTTTTAACCTATGCCTAACCCTAGTCGATGACAGCAAGTGAGTCAGAAGACTGCTCCACTCCATCGGGACAGAACATTTAAGTAGGGTCTTTCTGAAAGGAGGGGCTCCCAGCATGAGTGAGAAGTTGACCGTGTACTTCTGGTAATTTTTTTTTTTTTTCCCTTTTTGAGACAGGGTCTTGCTTTATAGTTCAGGCTGGCCCTGAGCTCACTATGTAGCCCAGGCAAGCCTGGAACTCAGCCATCCTCCTGCCTCTGCCTCCCGAGTGCTGGGATGACAGGCGTGAGCCACCACGCCCGGCACTGTGGTATGTGGTATTGATGGCTGGTGGGCGTGAGTCACCATGCCCAGCATTGTATGTGGGTTCCGGGGATCGAACTCAGGATCTTGCGCTTGCGAGGCAGGTGCCGGAACTACTGAGCTAACCCTCCAGCCCGAATAGTATATATTTTTAATGAATGAAAGATCATGCACATGAAAAGTACCTCGGAATATAAGATAACTATCACACTGTATAATACAAGACCCAATCTAGTAAAAAGAAATTTTTGAAAATAGTTATTTCTTTTCTTCCATATTGTAGAGAATTTTAGTATATCAAGACTGACTAGGTTAATGGACTATTTAAAGAGAATTTCTATTATTGATAAATGAAATCAATCACAAGTAACACTTATTTACAAATATTTAATATCAGTGATGGAGCCACTAAATCTTTATAAAGGGAGATCCATTTGGTTCTCTGAATTCACTTTTATATTCAGAGATAAAAACTCAATGTTATCCTCTATCAACCATTACTTTAATCATCTTATACTGAGTATTCCATGCCCATTCTCTAATAATATTTTGAAAAATTTAGTAAGTTTATAGTCATTTTAATTCCTAAAATCTAGCACCGCTTCATACTTGATTTTCATGTCATCTTGTATCATTCTGTAATTTTACACACAGATGGGGCTCAGATCTCTTGCAGTGGTTCAGGTACTGAGCGCGTACTCCCCACCTAGATGTTCCTCTCCCTTCTCTTCAGGACCTGGCTCCTTCCGGGTGCTGAAGAGGGAGGCACAGGAGTGATCGCTTCCTCTTACCTCACGGGGAGCTGTGTCTGCAGGTGACAGTGTCATGCTGGCTAACACTGCTTGGTGCTCAGGCCCCTGTGCGGCTGTGTGCAGACCCCACGCTCTTGAGAGGCTCTGTACTGCCAGTGGTTCTTGTCAAAGGGGATCCCCATGGATTTGACTCACTCCTGCCTACCACATTAGCCCTGGCCAGGTAGTTCACCAACTCCTTGTTTTCTTCCTCTCTTTAAAGATGGGAGCTCTCTTGGGTACAGTTCTAGAAAAACAAAGTGATTTTCTTCTCTTGAACGTTCTTAAATACTAGCTTTGACAGTTGGTGGAAATGTGAGCTGCTTTGCTGTTCCCTCTTTCTCCTCATTGTGTTATTTCTTTTCAATTTTCTGGTCGTTTATGTGAGGAGGCAGAGAGCTGATTGAATAAAAAGGTCTCCAAAAGAAGAACAAAACGTTAGTCTCCCCATCTTAACTAGTTTCAATTCCTGAGAAAAACAAGATGCTCTTTCTCCAAAAAACTACCCCTAACTGATAAAGTCATACAAAGGAAATTTAAAGAAAATAACCCAACAAGTTCTTAGTTAATATTTTACAATGAAATACGAGGTATCTACAGATTTGTGTATCTTCTATCATATATTATGCTTGTGAAAACATTTAGTAGATTATGTGATTTATAGTACAACCCATGATATTATAACCATCAGAATGTATTTGGGGGGCAAATTATTAAGTTGAACATAATAATAGAAATATAATTATTACCTCTTGATTTTTGTGCCTTTATAGATGTTAATAATTAGTTTTTCCAGTACCATATTTTTACTCTGTCCTCCTAATAGATAACCATATTTTAATATTAGCAAATACATTGTAAAGAGTCCTTGACCTACACATTGTGCAGCTGAGTTCAGATGTAGCTATTCAGTGACTGCACTGTTATGAGGCTTTGAGCGATTCCTTTCCATTCTCTGGACACTTTTTAAATAGTCTTACTGATAATATTTTGGAAGATCACCAGCTCTCATGCCAAATCCGAATCCTAATTTTAAGACAGTTTATTTTTTAAATTTTTTTAATTGAATTCTTTATTGGTACAATTTATATACATCTCAAAATCATGTATAACATTGGGGAATTTGTATCAGTATATGACACAAGTCAATTCTCATTTTTTCCCATATCCCTACCCACCCACACCTCCTCACCCCCTTTATACATGCTCTTTTATTTTCTTTCTGTATCATATTTATTCCTTCCCCTCATTATATTCCCACACCAAGTTTCCTATAGAAATTTCCCACTCTATAAAAGCTGTCATACTTTCTAAAGCTCATTTGCATCTATAGGTGTTCATGCCAAAGAGAAGATCTGGAAATTGTCTATCTGTGATCTATTGATTTCACTTATTAGTATATCCTCCAGGTGTCTCCATTTGCACCTAAATGGATCGATCTTGTCATTCTTTATGGCAGAGTAATACTCCATTTTATTAAAAAACCACATCTTCTTTATCCACTCTCCAGTTGATGGACATTTGGGGTGTTTCCAAGATTGAGCTATCACGAACTGAGCTGCTATGAACAAGGGTATACATCTGTAAGACAGTTTATTTTGTAACGTAAGATGTTTGGTCAATGTTTATCACAGTTCCTTAGCTTTCAATGTCCATGGTAGGTTGATGCTCCATAGCAACTGGTAGGTATAACTTGTTTGCAATCGTGTGCAAATTGTTTTGCAATCGTGAAGTAGATCACCCAATGTTGTGATTACTGGTATCTAACAATTTAGAGATAAAGTGGAAAACATATTTTATAGGTAAATACAAGATCATAAAATGACTTTGGATATTTTTAATTATAGTTAATATAAACAGAATTGTTAGAATTGTGTGCAGAATTATCCATTTTGTGTACTAAAATTGTCATAAGTATTACCTTACAATTATTATTTCAGAAGTGAGTTGAATATGTTATACTTCATTATATGTTTCCACATTCATTAATTGGATTGTTTTAAATCATAAAGCCGTTAAGCATCCAGCTATAAACAAAGTATAAGTATGGAAGTCAGTTGGTAATAATCTGAGAGAACTCTTTCCTTTTACTATGCTTCTATCATTAGTAGTCAGTTTGGATTTATTGTAAATACACAAAAATAAAGCAGAGATTCAACGGTGAAGACTTCAAGGTGAGCTCTATGTTCCATGTAACTCTTGATGTCCATAAAGAAATTTTCTTCTGTAACATTTTTTTAATTGCCACATCACATTTTAAATGCTGTTTTTCTCATCAAAACTTGGTTGTTGGATTTGTATCACTCAACATTTTTTGTTGTTACTTAGCCAGGATTATTTGGTCATGACGTTTGTTTGCCATAGAAAACTAACTTTTCCTAAAAAATGTCTTCGTGGGTTATCTTTTTTTTTTTTTAGATGCTATGTTTATGATTCATGATATTTGGATTTCTTGTAAAGCTCCTGGTATCTTTCCTTCTGAAAATTTCAGTTCCAAAAAGATTGCCTTTCAGAATCATCCTTTCCTTTGTGCCTTATTTTTTATTTGAGTTTGTTTTCCTTCTGGAGATATAATACTGTTTAGAAATAGTGATACTGAAGATGACCTTTTGTTCTGTCTATTTCAAAATACCCAGGGTTATTTATTTTGACTTCAGTATTCAATGTGGAATCCTAGGAGATACATCATAGATTCCCCATACTAGAATCTATGCATTTAAAATAAATACATCTAAAACATGCTTACAGAAATATAGTGATATGGAACTCTGTGTGTGTGTGCTTGTGTGTGCATGTGCACATATGTATGTATTTCTTTTATGATCAGGTATGTCTCCCACTGCTTGAGTGATACATAGCCTAAAGACTACTCAAAATTCATGAAGTTGGTGCAGACTGAAATTTATTTTTAAGCTTATGAACAAGAAAAGATTTCCATTTCAGGTTCTTTTTGAGCCAGCACAATACATAATTACAATTAGCTGATTGCCGGTTATTCCTTCTAGTGATTTAAAATCATTATGCTGTTTGTTGCACTGTCCGCTTTCAAAGTTCTTTGAGTGCTAATTTTAAAGACTGATATTGTTTCAGAATGAGAAGATTTATACATTCAGAATGTGGAAGGCAACATGTTATATTCATTTTCAGTTTTTGGTCTAGTAAAAACTTCAGAATATATAGAAAGAGCAAAGAGAAAGATTCAATGACTAAAATTGAGATAGTTTCTAATTAATCATATCTCATTTAATCACTCTTTCCATGAAATGCTTTGTTTCTATATGTTTTCCTAATAGAAACAAAATAAAACAGAACACAACAATGAATGCATTTTTCCTAAGGGTCCTTGAGTTAACTTCAGAATCTAACATATTCTCTAGACAAGTAGGTTAATCAATTTATTTCAGCTTTGAGGTTGTTTTTAGTCAATTTTTAAGAGCCTTAAGATGTATTTTGCAATGCGCTAGGTTTTTTTGTTTCCCTATTCATCCTGTAGACTTTGTAAACAATTAGAATGTCATTCTATTGTTATTGAATCACATAAATAACACTCACGCAAAAAAGAAAAAAACACTTTTTAAATTGCAGTGTTGGTGGTTTGTGTCTTATTGTTCTGACATTATATATTAGGAAAGAAATATTTTCTTCCAAGGAAGAAAAAAAGTTGGAATGAACCAAAAATTTTCTAAGGACCGTTTTTGACTAACTGTGCTTCTCACCTTTGAAATATCTTCTAGTCTTTGATGTAGCACCAAGTAATGGAGTCAGTTGGTTCTGTTACTGCTTCCAGGCTTGCTTTTGCCCAGATTTCCAACATGCCTGATGCCCTTAGGTTTGTGACACATCTTCCTCATGTGCTCTGTCATAAAGTAAAAGACATTCATAGCTTTGAGGAATAGAAGTGGTGACCGAACCCTAAATAGGAAGTGAGAAAAAAAATAAGCAGCAGATGCTGATTTTCCTCATTTTGCTTTGTTTTACATTACAAATTAAACTCCTAAAACTGTGTAGGATAGTATGTTGCACAGCACATACTATCCGTTCTATGCATAAAAACATCTCAGTGCCTCACCCTTAATTTACTTTCTCGTTTTTTTCAAGCCCGCCCTCACCCATGGTGACCTACCAGTTGGTCTTGTGCCAGCGAAATGGTTATCAGAGAATGGATATGGAGTGAGGGGTGGAAAACTCTCTTGTTAGCTGATGCTACTCACAACAGGGCCTCAAAAAAAAAAGAAAGGTTTATTCACTTGGGACCAAGTGAAATGAAATATTAGTGTTAGTCCATTTGTAGTAATCTAATGAAATGCTTTACATAATGATCTTATCTGAAGAAGATTTTTAAAAGTTTTAGAAGTGCTTCAGATAAAGAGTTTTTAAAATTTTATTTCTAAAGAGGAAGGAAATGCCCTAACAATTTGGACTCAAGGGGGCAAGAGCTTTATTTCTTAAGTGAGATTAAGTATTAAATGTTCTGCTTTTTTTCTGAAGGAGTCTGAGATAACTAGAATATGGGAAAATATTTTAATGCCTATTTCTTATTCGCTTGGTATTGTAGTTAATACAGTAAATATCCTAAATTCAAAGAAAATATTTGATTTATTATAAGAATGTTCAGGTTTCAACATTTTGTTTTGCAATTTTGGTATAGATTTTTCCAGGAATGTTCAATAAGGGCATTATTATGATAGTAATATTCTAAAACCTTTGAGCATTATATGATATTTCTACTAAGCTAGCACACATATGACTGATACATTTAAGTCTGCAGGTGAAATAACTCTCCACTGGGGGAAAAAAATTGAAGGATCGGCAGGTTTTCTTCAGCCGTGTTCTCACTGTACAAATCATGTTGTGCAACTCAGATATAATATCACTTAACATAAATAATGTAAAGATTTAACTATATCTTAGAAATACTATTTAAATGAAGGCTCATGTAGTACTGTTCATAACAATTTATACAAGGGCAAATTTGTAAAAAATCTAAAATATCAATCTTATATCATTTGTTTCTTTACCATTCAAACAGCTGGCACACATGCCTTCTTCCTACTGTCCCCGTGCAGATGCATGGCTGAGTGCTTCATTACATGGATCATTTTGCTTTCTCCATAACCAGAAGGGGTAACTCTTGTGTTGATCAATTATAAGAGACTTCCCCGGAGGCATTAGAAAAAGCACACTTGAAAGAATTTCTTGTTTTCCCTGACTGTTTTTCTCTCAGATGACTGATAACACATCTAAAGGCTAATATGTGTTAGAAGCTGACACGCAATGGAGAGGTGTATTGTACCCTAGAGAATAGGTGTTTTCCTTCACTGACTAGAGTTCTATCATCTTCTTCCATCTAGTGAATTTAGAAAAGTCAACTTGGAGAGTGAACACGTCATTGAGTCTATTTTTTTAAATATCACAAATACTACTTTTGTTAGAGTCCATCAAAATGATGGATGAAAAGATACATATGTGTAGACACACATATAGAAGACTGTAGAATGTTTTCCAGAGAATGTAATTAAAAGAATTAAGCTAAGAAAAAAGTTGGATAATGTACTATAAACCAGTCAGTTTAAAAATTGACCTGTTTTTTAAATGTATAAATTTAACAGAGCAATTATGCCATTTTAGTATCTTTCTCTGTAATGGGAGTGTCTCCTTTTGCTTTTGTTTTATTTATGTAAGATTTTGTATTGCCTTGTTTGAAGAGTTCAGTGTATGCTGCAATGTATCACTTTTTCATCAACAAAGAGAAGTAAATAATTGCACAAAATATTGAATAATCATTTATTTGCACTGTCTGGTAGCACATGAAAAATGTGTCAATGAATTAAAGTTTACATGACCTTGTTAAAGTTTACATGGCCTTGACTTCAGGTATAAAAAGACAATAGTTATGTGAATGAGTAAAATATAAGAAGACATATGAAAATGAAAATCATTATTGCTTATTCACTTTACGCTGGGTATGTAGCTCAATGGTACAGGTGTGCCTAGAATGTACAAGGCTTTGGGTTTGATCCCCAGCATTTTGATCAAACAAACAAATGAAGCTATGTAATTATATTAATATTTTATTATTTTCAGAAATCAAGACTAGAAGAGTAGTTGAATGCTAGGCATATAAAACATAAAGACTCTTGGGTGGAAAGTGAATATAGAAATGAGTTATGGAAATTCATGTTTGTTGGTGTGGAACAATTCTGTGGAAGGATAAGTTGGATATGAATATGTGATAAATGGAAACATTTTCATTTCTTTGTTGTGAGATGTTGAAAAATCTTAAGTTTTTCCCATGTTCTCCTGTTACTCAGCAGATATAAGACTAACCTAACTGGTAATGAATTCAGCTGTTGTATGTTTTCTAGTGCAGAAAGACGGAACTATCAGAAAATAACTGCTTTCTGATAATTGTTATTTTATGTCTTCACTCATTGTCCGTACCAGTTGTTCATAGAGAACAATTAGAGAAATATTTATCCCTTTAGTCACCAATCTTCTGTTATTTTCACTTTTATTTTTGTTCATTTCATGTTGATAACAAAGGAAATGTAAGTATTTTCAGGAGAAGAAATCAGCCGATTAAGGAGAGTTAACTTGTAGAAACTTTTTATCAAGTATACTGATAAAGGAAAAGACTCTGGGGTCCACAAAGGGTTGGGTGCATTTTAACTGTGTGATTTTATTTTTTTGTGTATGATATATGAATAATTATAGTGCCTACTACATAGTATTGTTGGAAGATGATACATATGACGAGCTTGGCGTATCCAAAGAGCTTAACCAACATTATTGTGTAATAATTGTGGGAGAGGAAAGATGGGTAAACTTTTAGAATGCCAGTTCTTACTATTTCTTCCATGATAATGTTTAATACTTTGAAGTTCATTCTGATAGACTATTAAAAATCATACTCCAACAAACGATTCGTGAGATTGTTCTTGTTGGCTATTATGATGTCCCTTCCTTTGTAGCTGTTCTTTGGCTTGGTTGCTAACGATGAAACGTGGGACTCAGGGCAGGATTTGAGTGTGTCGGCTACTTTTCATTCTATTCTATTGGCAGGATGTGTACCTTAACCATATGGTGAGGCAGGGCACTTACACTCATTCTAGAGTTTATTCCTCTCTGCCTGCCACAAGAAATTAGCACTGTTCACACTTGTTTAGCCTTAATAAAAATCTTTTTAGCTGAAGCACTGGGATAAGGTCACCATCTGCCATACAGAAATGCCAGGATCAAATGAGCAACAGGAGGGAGATTCGTTTCATTCTAAGAGACTTTTAGGAAGAACTTCATGTGAATTAAGCACTAATTGATTCCCTTCTTCACCGGTATAGACCGAAATTTACATTTTATATAATCTATTTCATGTTAATAACTGTGAAATCTGTGTTATATTGCTTGCTATTCCCTAAAAAAGCGTTGCAGGTTATTTTTAAAATTACAAGTGTCTTTAAAATCAATCATATAATTTCTCTCTTAGACATTGCCTGAAATTTAGGGTAAGATCTTTGAATTTTTATGAAATATACTTGGTACATTAGAAATGATGACCTCTCTAAAGAGTAAAAACTTTAAAAGGATATGCCTAATGTTAATGGAATTTTGTAATTAATCAATTCATTGATTATTAGTAAAAGTTAATGAATACAATGCTCAAAACCCATTTTTTTAAACATGCAAGGTTTTCTTGAAATTATTAGACACTTCCAAAATCTTTACAATAGAATTTTATTTGCCAGAAGACAAATCTGTGTGTGTGCGTGTGCATGTGTGTGTGTAAAACATTTTTTTGTTATGTATTTGGATTCTTTGTGCTACAATGAATGTTTAGTATATTCCATAAACAAATCTCTATTAATGATGCCTGGACAAATGTTCAACATCATTAAAACTAGTGTTCAGTAAAGCCATTGTTATGGTTTCGATCTAAAACGTTTCCCAAAAGATGTGTTCAGAGTTAAGTCTTTTGGAAAGTGGCTGGATCATGTAAGTGTTATGTTCTTCAGCAGATTAAGCGCTTCAATGAATTCAGAGCTGAATGTGCTGACAGGAGGCGGGGTTTGGGTGAAAGTGCCAGGAACATACTCTAGGTAGAGTCTTACTGCTGGCTCCTCTCTTCTGTCTCTGCTTTCTATCTTCTAGAGGTTGAGCATATTCCTCCACCAGACCTTCCACTGTGCTTTTTCTGCCTGGGAGCCAGCTAACCAGGAACTAAACCTGTTGGAACCTTGAGCCAAAATAATCCTCTCCTTCACATTGCTGGTGTTGGGTACTATTTTTTTTTTTTTTTCCTTTTGAGACAGGGTCTCGCTTTGTAGTTCAGGCTGGCCCTGAGCTCACTATGGTGCCCAGGCAAGGCTCAACTCAGCAATCTTCCTGTCTCTGCCTCCTGAGTGCTGGGATGACAGGCGTGAGCCACCACGCCTGGTGTTGGGTAGTATTTTTTTTGTTTGATACAACCAGCTATGAAGATATTTTAAAGATTGCATTGTATGCAAAAGGATGAGCTATTTTATTGAAGATTTTACTTTATTTTGAAAATGTTTGAGTCTCCTGTTACTGAATATAATATCCATTTGCCTGAATATTTATTATATTCTTTGCCTTGGTATGGTATTTCTAGCAGTTTAACTTTAAAGGCACTTTGGCATTTATGTCGATGTAAATTACAGTAACCCTATCTACAGAATCAGCTGCCTTTTATTTGAGAAAAATGAGGTCCTATAAGAATGTGGAGAACAAATGAAAACAATGACTTAGGGAGAGGATTACTTTATTTTATTATTTTAGAGCCTTGGCTTGAGCAATTAAACTAGTTAGAAAGGTAATGTCTAGACTGACCCAAATTCTCATTTCTAGTGTTACAATCACTAATCTAATTTCTTTGATTTAATTTTTTCTGTAACCTTTTTTCTGTCTTTTTTTTTTTTTTTGCTTTTGAGACAGGGTCTCGCTTTGTAGTTCAGGCTGGCCCTGAGCTCACTATGGTGCCCAGGCAAGCCGCCGCGAACTCAACAATCCTCCTGTCTCTGCCTCCCGCGTGCTGGGATTATAGGCGTGAGCCACCACGTCCAGCATTGTGGTATGGGGTGTTGATTGTTGGTG
>PVIC010013514.1:0-37978 GCA_004025085.1 Thryonomys swinderianus
CAAGGACCTGAGTTCAATCCCCGGTAACCACATATAATGCTGGGCGTGGTGGCTCACGCCTGTAATCCCAGCACTCGGGAGGCAGAGACGGGAGGATTGCTGAGTTTGCGGCGGCTTGCCTGGGCACCATAGTGAGCTCAGGGCCAGCCTGAACTACAAAGCGAGACCCTGTCTCCAAAAAGCAAAAAAAAAAAAAAAATTTTTTTTTTGTTTTGAGGTAGGGTCTTGCTATGTAAGTCCAGGCTGGCCTTGAACTCCCTGCAATCCTCCTGCTTCAGTCTCCCCAGTGTTGAAATGACAGGTGCGCACCACCTTTGGCTAAATGTACATTTTCTACTCCTTTATAAGTTTATTTTTTTATTTCAGGACAGGACCTTGCTAGTCAGGGTTCAAACTTGAGAACTCCTTGCATCAGTGTCCCAGAGTGCTACGGTTACAAGTGTGCATCACATCCAGCTCAGAATCCGTACCCTTCATTTCACGCAGTCTCTTATAAATGACAGCCTGCTGCCAGGGGTGGTGGTGCTTGCCTGCAGTCTGAGCCTTCAGGAGGCTGAGGCAGGAGGATTGTGGCAAGTTTGAGGCAGCCTAGTGAGTTCAAGGCCAGCCTGAACTAGATAGCAAGACCTTGTCTCAAAAACAAAAAACGATGGTCCCCGCAGCTTCCCGGATGATAGATGTACAGGTGGGCGAAGTGACTATTTTCATTTTTATGGCTCTTGAACAATCTGTCATTTTTTTCCTGCTTGGTAAACCGAGGCTCAGTGAGGGTGGAGGAGTTGGCTGAAAACATCAACTCTGCAACCCATGTGTGATAACTAATGTCACAGACTCACTGGAAGTACAGCATTGTCCTAGGCCTATTAGTGACTTAACTCACTCATTTAATTCTCTCTCTCTGTCTTTTTTGGTACCAGGGATCGAACTCAGGTCCTTGCCCCTGTGAGGCGGGCACTAGAACCACTGACCTAAACTCCTGCTCCTTAACTCACTTAGTTCTCAAACTACTCTGTGAAGTAGGTACTAAGATTATTCCTGCTCTGTGGAAGAGTAAACTGTGGCCCAGAGAGGTTAAGTTGTCACCTGAGGTCACACAGCAGGCAGGGTCCAAGGTGCCCACATCGAGCTCACCCTCCACCTCCTCCTGTGCACAGGCCGAGAACCTGTTGCTGGATGCCGAAGCCAACATCAAGATTGCCGACTTCGGCTTCAGCAATGAGTTCACGCTGGGCTCGAAGCTGGACACGTTCTGCGGGAGCCCCCCATACGCGGCCCCAGAGCTGTTTCAGGGCAAGAAGTATGACGGGCCAGAAGTGGACATCTGGAGCCTCGGCGTCATCCTCTACACCCTTGTCAGTGGCTCCCTGCCCTTTGATGGCCACAACCTCAAGGTACCCGGCAGGGCTGGGGCTGGGGCTGGAGGCTGGGCTGGCCTGGGGTCACATGGCGGATGCAGGCAGCACCCAGGTCCCCAAGGCCATAGGGCCGGCCGTGTGGACAGTGCTAGGTTGGGGCCCAGGGTGCAAACGTAGCAGCTGAGAACTTGGGTTCCAGTCCTGCTCACTGACTTACTTGGGAAATATTTGGCGCCCTCCTCTGGGCTCAGACTCAGGCTCTTCTGTGTGAAGGAGAGTCCTTAACCCGTCGCCTCCGGGGTACTGTCCCCTAGGTGGTCCATGAAAGCACTGCACTAACCTGCATGTGGTATGTGTGCTGGTGACCTCAGCGTTCTGGGAGGCTGAGGCAGGAGCGTCTTAAGTTCAAGGCCAGCTGGGCAGTGTAGCAACTTAGTGAGACTGTCTCAAAATAAAGAGGAAAGAAAGGGGCCGGAGGGTTAGCTCAGTGGTTCTGGCACCTGCCTCGCAAGCGCAAGGTCCTGAGTTCGATCCCCGGTAACCACATATAATGCTGGGCTTGGAGACTCACGCCCACCAACAATCAACACCGCATACTGCAATGCCGGGTGTGGTGGCTCACGCCTGTAATCCCAGCACTCGGGGGGCAGAGACCAGAGGATTGCTGAGTTCGCGGTGGCTTGCCTGGGCTCCATAGTGAGCTCAGGGCCAGCCTGAACTACAAAGCGAGACCCTGTCTCAAAAAAAAAAAAAAAAAAGAGGAAAGAAAGAGCTAGGGGGTATATCTCAGTCCAAAGGCCCTGGGTTCAGTCTCTAGTACTGAAAAAAAAAATTGTGCTAATTGACAGAAGCCAGTGACAGGCCACAGAGTGACTTCATGGCTCTGAAATGTCCCCAATAGACAGATCCTCAGAGACAGAAAACAGACTCATGGTTGCCTATGGGCGGGGTGGGGGTTCCTCAGCCCTATGGGAAATGTTCTCAGATTGATTGTGGTGGTGATTGTGCAAGTCCGAGAATACACTCGGAAGCCTGGAATTGTGTACGCACAGCAGAAACCGTCCTGTCCTCCCGGCTGGCATCCCAGCAGCAGAGCGGGCAGAAACAAAATAAATGAGCGAAGTAGATACAGAGTCAGGCCCCGGCTCGCCCGATACCAGGAACGGGTGGGAAGTATGGGGTGAACATGCTTGTTTTTCCCTTTGAACTTTTGATTTTGAAATGTTGCCAAGCTACAGAGAAAGTGGGACAGAGCAGAGCACCTGGAGCCTTCCAGGAGGCTCGCAGGGGCTGATGCCAGGCGCAGAGCCCTGACAGCCTCAGTGTGCATGGGACGGTGTCACATTCTCTTTTGTTTGATTGGTTTTGAGTTTTGTTTTGTTTTTTTTTTTAACTTTCTATGAATAGCTGGCTGCTTTGGGGGGGGCAGTTTCCTTCTCTGTTGAGCACTGGAGATTGAACAGTCCAGTCCAGCCTTCACACTGAGCTATCTTGGCCCTTTACTTTTCATTCTGAGATGGCATCTTGCTAAATTGTCCAGGCTGGGCTGAAACTTGGAATCCTCCTGCCTCAGCCTCCCAGAGTGCCAGGATTACAGGCATGTGCCATATGTGCGGTTGCATCATCCTGGACGATGGATGCATAAGAGTTCTTTACTGACCCTGTGTCCCTTTGTCCCTGAAGGCCTGGGCGGGTTATCTCCTGAGCCCCAGACGTTTCCTGTGGCTCGCACACGGGAAGTTCAGCATTAACACAGTCTTGGCTTCTGCCCCGCCCAGTGCCTGGGTTCTGTCCCTTGTCCCAGGAATACCAGTGTTGCTTTTTCCTCCCAGCTGAGCCACACTCAGCCTCCCAGGCACACTCTGTTCTTAGCTCCTGTCCCCCGCGCCCTTCTCTGCCTCTGTCCTTTGCAGCAAGGACATTGTGATAAGTCCAGGCTGCCACCTGCCCGGTGTCCCTCAGTTCGGGCTGCGCTGTCCCTGGGCGGACCGTGTGGGTGTTCGGGGGGTTCTAGAGCAGGGGGCTCTGTCCTGCTGCTTGTGCTTGGGAGGGGTGAAATCGAGAGGTCAGACTCATCTCTGCAGAGCCCCAGCTGCCTCTGTTGAGCAGGGTGGGTGGGGATTCCAGCCCTGAGTGCAGCCCGGCCCTCAGCAAAGTACACATAGTACAGATGGGAGCCCCCGTGTGGGGTGGGGAGAGCCACTCACAGACCTGTGAAGCTGCCCCCGGGCTTTGTCATGTGCCACCCTGGTTTCTGAACAGGCCCAGGGCAGCTGGGGCAGGTTCCGGCTCTGTCATTTCCTTTCCGACGACCTTGGACAAGTCTCTTACAGGTGGGGACGTTAGGGGTGTCCCCTCACAGGCCACTTGCAGCCTTTCCCATGTTCCCAGCAGTGGCCCTGGCTGCTTCCCATCAGCGTGCGACAGCAGTGACGGCATAGCGCAGCCTGGCAGCCTGACTGCCTGTGCTCGAACCCAGGCCCTGCTGCTTTCCAGCTGTTCAACCCTTGGGTAAAAGACCTCACTTCCCTGTTCCCCAGCTGCCTCACCTGGACAAGGAGCCTGAGAGCCACACTTGAAAGTGTCATGGGGACACCCAGGGTCTGTGAAGAACCTCAGGATGCTGCCCTGTGTGTCAGATGAGCTTGGTGTCCATGCAGAACATTCACTGTGGGCCTGGTGGCCACAGACCCGCCTGGGGCTCTCAGCTAGGGCCTGGCTGTACCCCAGGCACCTCCTGTCACCTCCTCTGCCCTCACCTACTCTCTGTTTCCACTCTCCCCACTGTATTAGGTGTCAGGGCTGCCCTGGTCTGCTGGGCCTAGGTTTTAGGGTCACTTTTCCTTTTCACAGCTCTGCTGTGGTTCCTCATGAAAGACCCACGAGAAAAAAAAAAAAAAAGGTACTAGGAGAACTGTGGCTGTTTTGGAAATAGGGGTTATAGAGATGCTGGGTAAGATCCCCTCCCCCACTGTAGGTTTTGTCTGTTTGACAGTTCTGGGAATTGAGTCCAGGGCCTCTACACTGAACAGCGTCCCACCCTTTTTTGTTTGTTTGTTTGTTTTGTATTTTGAGACAAGGCCTGGCTAAATTACAAGTTTGTGGTCAAACTTCTGATCCTCCTGCCTTGGCCTCCCAGAGTGCTGAATGATAGGCATGTGGCACCTCGAGATGTGGCCAGACCGCTAGTGCTTGAATCATGCTTGTTCCAGGCCTGGCCTGTGCTAAGCCTGTTGCAGATAGGCGCTCTCCAGTTCCCCGGCAGCCCCTATGACATGGTCCCGGGCTCCCACTCTCTCACCCGCCTCCTCGTCTGGCTGACAGATTGGCTTCCTTTGAGATTTCTCTGAATGAAAAGTGATAGAGTTTAAAAATCTTTCAAAGTTGCTGCACTATAATATGTTCCTATTTATTATTTATGGATTTTTTTTTGGTACTGGAAATTGAACTCACGACTTTGCACTTGCAAGGCAGCCAACTCCTGTTTATGGATTTTTTTTTTTTGTTTTGTTTTTTTGTTTTCTGAGACAGGGTCTCACTTTGTAGTTCAGGCTGGCCCTGAGCTCACTATGGTGCCCAGGCAAGCCACCGCGCTGTTTATGGATTTTTGAAGATAGGGTCTCATGGTATGGTTTAGGCTGGTCCTGAGCTCACAGTGCAGCTCAGGCTGGCCTTGAACTTGCAGTGATCCTCCTGCCTCAGCCTCCTGAGCGCTGAGATCAGAGGTGTGCACCACCACACCTGGTTTCTGTTTTAGACGTGAGGTTTTGCCCCCCTTGCCGGGGCAGTCGCTCTGGCTCTGCGGCCAGGCCCCTCCCCCAGTGACCCTATCCTCCCCCAGGAGCTTCGGGAGCGCGTGCTCCGCGGGAAGTACCGGGTCCCCTTCTACATGTCCACAGACTGCGAGAGCATCCTGCGCAGATTCTTGGTGCTGAACCCAGCTAAACGCTGTACTCTTGAGGTGAGCCTGGCCCATACCCCCCAGGCCCTCTGTCCCGGCCCCCTGCGCTCTGCCTGCTCCCCCTTCCCACCCTTCTGGCCCTTCACACTCCCTCCTATGCCTCTGTCGGTTGCCTGGGATGGGCTGCCGGAGGTATGGTGGTCCAGTGGTCCAAGAGGCTCCCAGGCCCCTCCCGACAGCCCAGCAGCCTCGCCTACTGCCAGGCAGTAGTTAGCTAATGAATGACCTCTAGGTGATTACAGGGTGCTGGGAGGCACAGGAGGCAGAGAAGGAGGATGGGGTGGGCAGTGCCAGCCTGTAGGGAGCCTCCATTGCTGGGCTGTGAGGCCCTGGGGTGCCGAGCAGGATGCAGTTCAGGGACCCCAGGAGGTGGGAGCTGTGTCCCTGTCTCCTTCTGACACCCCTCCCCCACCTCGTCCTGCAGCAAATCATGAAAGACAAATGGATCAACATCGGCTATGAGGGTGAGGAGCTGAAGCCATACACAGAACCCGAGGAGGACTTCGGGGACACCAAGCGAATTGGTGAGGTTGGGGTTCCTGGTCCTTGGGGTGTGCCTCAGTGGAACTTGCTGGATGCTAGGGAGCACAGTGAGGATTCTAACCTGTGGTCCCTGCGTGGGCACTTTCCTGCTGTGTGACCCTGGGCAACTAGTCCCCCTCTCTGTGCTTCCAGGTCCTCATCTGTTACTTGAGAACAGAGCCTACCTCAGAGTTGTACTGGGGATCGAATCCAGGGCCTTCGCACTGAGCTCCAGCCCCAGCCTTTCCTTTATTTTTTGTTTTTAAACAGAGTCTCATTAAGTTGTTCAGGCTGGGCTTGAACTTGGGATCTTCCTGACTCAGTCTCGCAGGTAGCTGGAATTACAGGCCTGGTCTGGATGAACTCTCTTAGGTCTGGAAGAACTTCTTAGAAACCCTTCATTAATCCCCTGTCCTACTGCTAAAGAAACCGAGGGCACCGTCATAGCCCAGCTGTTTTAGCCAGTTATAGAAAACCCAAGTCAGTCCCTTTCTAACCACCTAATAGGAATAGGTTGAACCAAAAATACATAGAAGTCTTAACCATGTAAAATTGACTTGTAAAAATGTGGATTGGGGGGCTGGAGGGTTAGCTCAGTGGTTCTAGCACCTGCCTCGTAAGCGCAAGGTCCTGAGATCGATCCCCAGAAACCACATGCAATGCTGGGCGTGGAGACTCACTCCCATCAGCAATCAATACCACATACCACAGTGCTGGGTGTGGTGGCTCACGCCTGTAATCCCAGCACTCAGGAGGCAGAGGCAGGAGGATTGCTGCGTTTGAGGCTTGCCTGGGCTACATAGTGAGCTCAGGGCCAGCCTGTACTACAAAGTGAGACCCTGTCTCCAAAAGGAAAAAAAAAAATGTGGATCAAAGATTGCCAAATCAGTAATTTTGCATGATTTAATGTAATAGTGACAATTTATTTGGTCATATTACTACAGCCAAAGTGCTTTCCCCTGTAGCTTTTGCCACAATGTGCATTTTATTTACTAGTAGCCTGGATGCCTAGTCCCACTATTGAAACTTCCAGCCTATGGGAACTTACTGGCATTCCAGTAGGAGGTGGTCATTGGCTGGCCCTGAACTAATCAGTGTGGCTGGAGATGGAACACTCTGATTGGCTAGATCTGGGTCATAGTCCTCTCCAGAACCAATCACTGCAGCCTTGGGGAGATGAAACACTGTGAATAGCCAGATATGGGTTGTATGCCCACCCCTGGAGCCAGAAACATTCCGCCTTCAAGGTGAATGAAGTGCTGCTGCCTGAGAGAATGGGTTCTCCATGGGCTGAAGAGCAGACTGTGACGGGTGCCTCAGGCTGGGCAGCAGGGAGGGCCTGTGAAGTTGACCCTGCTTTCCATCCCCTGTCCCAGAGGTGATGGTGGGGATGGGCTACACGCGGGAAGAAATCAAAGAGGCCTTGACCAGCCAGAAGTACAACGAAGTGACCGCAACCTACCTCCTGCTGGGCAGGAAGACTGAGGTCAGTGGACGCCCAGGACTGTGGGACAGGCAGATGCCGGGGGTGTGGACTTGGAGGATGGGGTCTGAGGCACCTCGTCTGTCATCTCACAGGAGGGTGGGGACCGGGGCACCCCAGGGCTGGCCCTGGCACGGGTGCGGGTGCCCAGCGACACCACCAATGGGACGAGTTCCAGCAAAGGTACCAGCCACAGCAAAGGGCAGCGGAGCTCCTCCTCCACCTACCACCGCCAGCGCAGGCACAGCGACTTCTGTGAGTGTCACCTCAGACCTGCTTTGCCCCCTGCTCTCCTGCGACCAGGCTGCAGCCCGGAAGGGCTCACTGCAGCTTTGGGGGAGCACCCTACAGAGAGACACAGCAGTGCATGGGTTTTAGAGGCAGCTCAGGAAGGGATTAAATCTGGGACAACCGCCAGAGCCAGAGCAGATGCTTTCTGGGTCCTGCTTCCTTTCTGCTTTTCTGGTTTTTCTTTTTGTCTCCGACTTATTTCGTCTAATCTTTTTTTCTTGACTTCATTCAACAAATTTCTTACCTCTCAGTTTCAGGCATCTCTCTCAAGGGGCTAAATGACTTTACTGTTCAGGTGCAGAAATCTGGTATCTGAGTCTAGTTGGGATTAATCTACCGTCACTGGGCGTGGAACACTTTGACGGAGTGGCTGCGGAGAGCTTCCCTCTCACTTGTCTACACTGCAGTCGCGTTTCCTAGTGGAAGAAGGCTGTGGATTGTATTGTGTTCTGCACAGAAAATGACCCCACTGCTCCCATAAATTAATCATAGAAACTTCCGAGAGTTCTGTTTACTTCCTCCTCAAGTGTTAACCTCCTCCAGTACTTTTTAACACCTTTTTGAGATAAACTTCATATATGATAGATTTGATGCATATAGAAGGTTTAATTTGGTGGCTTTACAATAGTAACAAGGAGTTTTGAACACGTTGCCATCATCAGTGTTAGAATTTTATCACCCTGAAAGGAAATGCCACAGCCCTTAGCCACCGATTTCTAGTCCCCTGTCTGTCCCAGCGCCCAGCAGCCACTGACCTCCTCTCTGCACTGCTTGTTGTGGACATTTCATAGAAATGGAATCTCACACTGCGTGGCCTTTTATGGAAATTCCTAGGCTTACTTATCCACTCCTGTGTTAAAGGCCAGTTGTTCCCAGTATTTTCCCCCCCAGTCCCAGGAATCAAACTCAAGGGCGCTACATCCACAAGCTACATCCAGCCCCTTACTTTTATTTTGACACAAGGTCTTGCCAAAGTGCTAAGTGGCCCGGGCTGGGTTTGAACTTGCCATCTTCCTGCCTCGGCCTCCTAGACTGCAGGCCCCCGTCCTGGCATTGTGTGTGGCGTTTCCAGTCTGCTTTATGATTTTGAGCTGTTATCAGGATGGGCTCCACTGAGACCGCAGCCTTTGCGAAGAGTCAGGAAGTTCCCAGGATGCTCCTGGCAGCTTCTGTGCTGACTTGTAACTGTAGCTGTAATAGCCTCTCCCCCTGCCAGGCGGCCCCTCCCCAGCACCCCTGCATCCCAAGCGCAGCCCGACCAGCACAGGGGAGGCGGAACTGAAGGAGGAGCGACTGCCCAGCCGGAAGGCGAGCTGCAGCGCGGCGGGCAGCGGGAGCCGAGGGCTGCCTCCCTCCAGCCCCATGGTCAGCAGCGCCCACAACCCTAACAAGGCAGAGATCCCCGAGCGGCGGAAGGACAGCACGAGCACCCCAGTGAGTGCCCAGGAGGCTGGGGCGGCCTGTGGTGTCACTGTCTATTGTCTTCTCTGGAGAACCACTGTGATTCCTGGTCATCCAAGCTTTGAGCATCTTCCTGCTCTTGAGCTTCTACCTGATACGATTACTGAACTGACACTCCATGTCAGAACCAGATGTGTGGTGTGTGGTGTGTGGTGTGTGATTTGTTCGCAGGAAGGACTTAATCCAGAGAGTTGGGAGGCTTTCAGAATCATAGGAAGGAGCCAGCATGGCAACGTAGGCCTATAATCCCAGGACTGGGTAGGCTGAGGCAGGAGGATCACTGAGTTTTAGGCCACCATGACTACATAGTGAGTTCAGGACAGCCTGAACTTCATAGTGACTCTGTGTTAAACACACACACACACATACACACACACATTAAAAAGTGGTACCCCTGCATGGTTCCTGCTTGTGGACTCTTGAGGTTTTACTTTTGCTTTGTTTTGGAGGTGTTACTGGTTCTTTATTTTATTTATTTGCTTGTTTGTTTGGAGACAGTATCTCGCTTTGTAGTTCAGGCTGGCCCTGAGCTCACTATGTAGCCCAGCAAGCCTCGAACTTGGCAATCCTCCTGCCTCTGCCTCCCAAGTGCTGGGATGACAGGTGTGAGCCTAGCATTGTGGTGTTTGGTTCTGGGGATCGAACTTGGGACCTTGTGGTTGCAAGGCAGGTGCCAGAACCACAGAGCTAAATCCCTGGCCCATATATGTTTGTGTATTTGAGACAGTGTAAGCTCTGGGATTATCTGCTTCCACGGCCATGCCCGGTGGCCCTTTTTCTTTTCTGCAGTGCTAAGGAGGGAGCCCAGGGCCAGCACATGCGAGGCCAGTGCTGTGCTGCTGAGCTGCACCCCAGCCGTCTGGTGTAATTCTTACAAACTTTTAAGGAAGAAATAATTCCAAGGGCTGGGCCCTGGGACTGCAGCCAAGTGGTGAAGTGGCTGGCCTGTGTGAGCCCCTGGGGTTCACACCCCAGCATCGCAAAAAGAGGGGGAAAAAAAAAAGAATTTGTCTTTTTGTGATGCTGTGGACAAAAGCTGGGGCCCCTCCCATGTGACAACAATCTTGGACAAACTTCCAGAAAATAGAACGAGGGTTTCTTCCCAGCACATTTCATGGACCAGCGCGGTCCTGACTCTCCCTGGAGCTCACAGTCGTGGTGGGGTGTGGAGCCTAGAGTGACAGAGGTGTGGGCGGGGCCCCCCATGGGGCCGGAGCTGCATCTGGAGGAGCCTTGTGGGGAGAAGGGGATGGCGGAGGGAACACACCAAGCGGTGCTAGGGACAGGGTGGCTGCAGGAAGGGCATTCTCGGGAAGTGTTTGCTGGAGAGGAATAGGGACAAGGCTGTCCCCAAAAACCTTCCCAGACCACCTTCCCACAGCTCCCCAGGGAGCCCCCTCCTTGGTGCCCCGCCTGCCTCCCGACTCACCCAGGAAACCGGCAGTTCCTGTGAAACTTTCATGTCCCATCCTGCCCTGGGCTCCCACGCAGGCCTGACTCACTCCTGGGGTACAGGTGGAGCTGGGGGGCGGGGCGTCTCCTCACAACACCCCCTCGTGTCTCCTCAGAACAACCTTCCCCCCAGCATGATGACCCGAAGGAACACCTACGTTTGCACAGAGCGCCCTGGGGCCGAGCGCCCGTCCCTGCTGACAAATGGCAAAGAGAACAGGTATGGGGGGTGGCAAAGGGGAGAGAGCAGAGGCGGACAGAGCCGAGCCTCCTTCCCTTAGCACCCCTGGAAAATGCTCCCCACTGAACGCACAGTCGTCAGCCCAGGAAAGCAAGCAGCCCCTGCCTGCCCACCAGCCCTGGGAACCCAAGGAATTTTTGAATAGTCCATTTTTAGAACTGGAGAGAAGCCCCAGAGTGTCGCGGCTCCCACACTCCCTGGCTGGCGGGCTCTGGCCGCTGGCCTGAGTCTGTGGGGTCCCTTTGAGGTGCCGCAGGCGGGGCCTGGATCGGGGCAGAGCACAGTGCAGGTGTGAAGTGCCTCCCTCCCGAGAGGGTGCTCTTGGCTCCAGCAGCCGGGCACAGGCTGGCACCAGGGTACTGGGACACCTGATAAATAAGGCAGGGCGGGGCCCTAGTATGGTCATAGTGGCAGTTCCGTGACGTGCATCAGTGCTGAGTCTGAGTCTTGCTGATCTCGTGAGCAAGAGGCTTTGGGCACATCTCGTAACCTGTGTCTCCCCTCTGTAAATGAGATGGGAGGAGGGGCCCCCCTCCTCCACCAGGGGACCCAGGGGAGACCAGGTGTCCTGCAGCTGTACAAGGTCTGAAGACAGACACACTCAACCATGTGTGCATTAGCTGGCTCAGTGCTTTTCCATCCTGCTATCTCCATGTTTCAGATGAGAAAGTAAGGCACAGAGAGGTTGAATAACTTAGCCAAAGATACACAGCTGTGAGTCAGGGAGCAAAGGTTGCAAACTTAGTCCACAGTCAGATACTCTGGGTGCCTCTCTCCTCAGTACTGGGAATTGAACCCCTGGCCTTTGCAATTAGCTACATCTCTAGCCCTCTTACTTTTATTTATTTATTTATTTATTTTTTGAGACAGGGTCTTGCTTTGTAGTTCAGGCTGGCCCTGAGCTCACTATGTAGCCCAGGAAAGCTTCGAACTCAGCAATCCTCCTGTCTCTGCCTCCCGAGTGCTGGGATTACAGGCGTGAGCCACCACACCCGGCACTGTGGTATGTGGTATTGACTGCTGGTGGGCGTGAGTCTCCACGCCCAGCATTGTATGTGGTTATCGG
The DNA here is from genome assembly GCA_004025085.1 of Thryonomys swinderianus. Classification (NCBI taxonomy): domain Eukaryota; kingdom Metazoa; phylum Chordata; class Mammalia; order Rodentia; family Thryonomyidae; genus Thryonomys; species Thryonomys swinderianus. The sequence continues at coordinate 11,833 of PVIC010013514.1, forward strand.
GGATTGAACTCAGGACCTTGCGCTTACGAGGCAGGCACTGGAACCACTGAGCTAACCCTCCGGCCCTCTAGCCCTCTTACTTTTAAATTAAATTTGGAAGTAAGGTCTCAGTGAGTTACCCAGCTGGGTTTGATCTTTTTTCTGCCTCAGCGTCCAAGTGCTGGGGTTATGGCCATGTGCTGCCAGGTTTGGCTCAGAATCTGTGTTTGTAGCCATTAGAATACATGGTTTGCCCATTCTGCTCAGAAAGCACAGGATCGTTACGGATTGAACTGGAGGAATGAAAAGAACAGAGGTGCAGCAGCTGAGGAAATGGAGGTTTAGCCCCCGGGCCAGCATCGCGTGAAGATGGCCTCGGTGGTTTCTCTGAGTGGGTGCAGTGCTAGACATGGTCTCAAAAATTTTTTTTTGTTTTAAATAAAAAAGCAGAGAGCTGGAGTAGGGCTAGTTTGGAGGAGAGGTGCAGCTCGAAGGAGAGAGAACTTGGGGCTGTGTTGGTAAACGATGTGGGGCCCTGCAAGACTTGGCCTGCGCCGCTGCGCAGGGCATTGTGGTCTGAGGTGGAGTTTCCGGGCTCACGATGCTGACCAACCCGAGGCCCAGGGTCCGGGTCTGCCTCAGTGTCCCACCCTGACTTGTCTCTCTGTGCCCACAGCTCAGGCACCCCGCGGGTGCCCCCTGCCTCCCCCTCCAGCCACAGCCTGGCTCCCCCATCCGGGGAGCGGAGCCGCCTGGCACGAGGCTCCACTGTCCGCAGCACCTTCCACGGCGGCCAGGTCCGGGACCGGCGGGCAGGTGGTGGGGGCGGTGGGGGAGTGCAGAACGGGCCCCCTGCCTCACCCACGCTGGCCCATGAGGCTGCACCCCTGCCCGCCGGGCGGCCGCGCACCACCACCAACCTCTTCACCAAGCTGACCTCCAAGCTGACCCGACGGTGAGCGCCAGGGGCAGGATGGGGGGCGGGCGGGGCACTGGCCTGACCTGTCCTCCGCTCTGCTCTGCTGCTACACCCTGATGTCTCCTCCTGCTCCTCCTCTTCCTCCTCCTCCTCCTCTTCTTCCTCCTCCTCCTCCTCGCACTGCAGGGTTACCCTCGATCCCTCTAAACGACAGAACTCTAACCGCTGTGTCTCGGGCGCCTCTCTGCCCCAGGGATCCAAGATCAGTAAGTTCTTTCCACACTCTGGCTGTCACCGCCTTCCCGTCTGCATGTGTCCATGTGCTCGCGAGCATGGGGGTCCTGCCAGTGTGAGCAGTGTGCCGCCCCCACCCTGGCCTCTTCCCTGGTCTGGGTGTTTTATCTTCTCACAGTGGGGTGGCAGAAGCACAGCTCCTCCAGCTACGTGCTGGGGTTCTGGAAACCAGCTGTGCTGAGTGACCTCGAACCATCATCACCCTCTCTGAGCCTTGTGTTCCTCTTCTGTGCATTGGTCAGCGTAACAACAGAACCCGTCTTCAAGGGTTGCTGTGAACACTGAACGGGTGATAGATGGACCACACTGAGAATGCTGCTGTGAAAAGTGCTTGATGAATATATCATTTAGAAATAAGCCAGATGTGGTGGCGCATGCATGTAACCCCAGCAGTGGGAGGCTGAAGTAGGAGGATTGCCAGGAGTTCCTTGCCAGCTTGGGCTACATAGTTCAAGGCCACCCTGGACTACACAGGGAGACACTGCCTCAAAAAAGAAAGAAAGGGGACCAGAGATTTAGCTCAGTGGTTCTGGTGCCTGCCTAGTAAGTGTAGGGTCCTTGGTTCGATCCCTGGTAACCTCATACAACAATCCTGGGTGTGGTGACTCACACCTACCAATAATCAGTACCACAAACCACAATGCTGGGCGTGGTGGCTCACACCTGTAATCCCAGCACTCAGGAGGCAGAGGCAAGAGGTTTGCTGAGTTCCAGGCTTGCCTGGGCTCTTAGTGAGTGAGCTCAGAACCAGCCTGAACTACAAAGCAAGACCCTGTCCCAAAAAAGAAAAGAAAGAAAGAGTTTACTTGCTATTTACCCACTAAGAGTATTCATTGGGCCCTTACCGTACACCTGCCATTGTCCTACCCAATGATGGCAAACCTTTTAGAACCTTGTGTGTGTGTGTGTGTGTCTGTCTGTCTGTCTTGGTTGCCTCTTCTGTATGTAGGCATGTCTGCTCCCTTCCCTGCCTCACATCTTCCAGGTCCTCCTCTCTGTCCTGTGTCCTGCACTAATCATCTCACCGTGAACCCCTTCTGGGGACCGAGGGGGATGGATGCTGCACTCCAGCCTCCCGCAGCCTGGCTGGGGTTGGGAGGCAGGCTGAGGCCTCAGGTTGGAGGAGGTGAGGAAGGCAGCCTCCATCCACATTAGACTCTGGTCCCTCCCCTGCACTAGGGTCACAGACGAACCTGAGAGAATCGGGGGACCTGAGGTCACAAGGTGAGTGCACCTGCAAACCCCAAATTGCCTGGCGCCCCACTGGCCCCAGAAGCCCTGGCCACTCAGCCTAGGCTCTGAAATGGGACCCAAGTCTCATTTTCCAAGGCCAACTTCCTGAAATGCCCCTGACCCTCCCTCATGCACCAGCCTTGATACCTGTTTCCTTCTCTCCCCACCATTTTGAGCATCGGCCTCGGCTTATCACCAGCCCAACTCCTCTCTGCCAGCACCCTGCTCCCTTTGCCTCTCTGGCATTAAAGGCAGAAGCATTGCTGGCTGCTCTGGCCTGAGTACAGGCCAGACAGTAAATATTTTAGGCACTGAGAGCCAGATAGTCTCTGTCATTCAGAGCAGCCATGTTCAGTACAAAGACAAACGAATGTAGCCATGTCTCAATAAAACTTCACTGTCCAAAGCAGGTCGTACAGTAGTTCCTTCCATGCATTGTGTTAGTCTGACACTGTACCAGCGTAGAAACCCTAGGAGAAACCAACCAGAGCGCTGGGCAGGTGTAGTAGCACAAGGCTAAAATTTCAGCACTTGGCACACAGGAGCCTGAGGTAGGAGGATCACTGAGTTAAGAGGCCAGTCTTAACTACATACTCAGACATACCCAGTCTAAAACAAAGCAAAAAAAAAACCAAAACACAAAAGGGCCAGAGATTTAGCTCAGTGGTTCTAGTGCCTGCCTAGCAAGCACAAGGTCCCTGGTTCGATTCCCAGTAACCACATATAATACTGGGTGTGGTGATTCATGCCCACCAGCAACCAGTGCCACACACCACAATGCCAGGCATGGTGTCTCCTGCCTGTCAGCCCAGCAGTCGGGAGGCAGAGGCAGGAGGATTCCTGAGTTCGAGGCTTGCCTGGGCTACATAGTAAGCTCAGGGGTAGCTGAACCCCAAAGCAAGACCCTTTCTCAAAAAAACAAAACAAAAAACCAACAAGGAAAAGAAACCTGGGAGTTCCTGCAACTTCCCAGAAATGATTCTCATAGGCTGTTTGTATATCCATTCTCATCTTTAAACCAGTGTCTATGGCCAGAAGGTAGTGCACTCTGGTTAGATCTGATCATGTATTCACCTTGACCCAATCACAATGGCCAGGAAAATGGACTGCTGGCTTCAGATAGAATAAACCCTACTCACTCTTGGTAGTGAGGGGCGGGGTCAGCCTCATTGGAACCAGAGAGTCTAGATCAGGCTTCTCAAGAGTATGGGTCTTTTTTGTATACAGGGCTTTCTGCACAGTGTAGAACATGTATCATTCCTAAACCTGCTTTTGACCCCAGACTGGTAAACAATTCAGTATCCCATCCCAGGACATGACACTTGGAAAGCACCCAGAAATTCCCATGCACCCCTTTGAATAGACAGTGCCTGTCTAGGATAGCATCCCTAGTTCCCCAAGGCAGAGTCAGTCTTCATTACCAGAAGGAAAGAGCGCAGCTGCTCTAATGAGACCCCCCAAATACAGAGGAAGACTTATCACCCAAACCGTGTGGTCGAGGCAGGCTGGGCCCTGAGTCGATTGGCCAATGCTCACTGGAGGCCAAAGGGAGAATAGCTGTCAAAGCACAGCCAGGTATCCGTGCTGAGTCACCCCGGCTCCCTGCCCACCTTCCGTCCCTGCAGTCTCTGACCTCTCCTATCTTCCTGCCTAGTGGCCATCTACCTTGGGATCAAGCGGAAACCGCCCCCCGGCTGCTCCGATTCCCCTGGAGTGTGAAGCTGACCAGCTCGCGTCCTCCCGAGGCCCTGATGGCGGCTCTGCGCCAGGCCACGGCAGCCGCCCGCTGCCGCTGCCGCCAGCCACAGCCCTTCCTGCTGGCCTGCCTGCACGGGGGTGCGGGCGGGCCCGAGCCCCTGTCCCACTTCGAAGTGGAGGTCTGCCAGCTGCCCCGGCCGGGCCTGCGGGGTGTGCTCTTCCGCCGCGTGGCAGGCACCGCCCTGGCCTTCCGCACCCTCGTCACCCGCATCTCCAACGACCTCGAGCTCTGAGTCTCCGTGACCCTGGGCCCCTTTTCTCTCTCTCCTGTTCCCTTCTGCAAGAGAAAGAGGGGACGGGGAGCCTCGCACCCGTCGTCGTCGCCTCGGTTTCCCTGGGTTACAGTGGGGGCAGCGATTGACCCCTCGCTGTCTCTGGGGCCTCCTGGCAGAGAGAACGGTGGGGGGCTTGGCAGTGGGAGCTGGCACCTCCTGGAGCCTCCACCTGGTCCTGTCGCTGTCACCCTGCCATGGGGCACCTGAGAAGACTTTGAGGACCTGGCAGGAAGAGAAACAGGAAATTTCCATTCCTCCCAAATGCTCGAGAATTAGGTCTTGGGCAGGGGCAGAGAAAGTCGCTGAGCCGAAGGCCTGGAGAACAGGGAGGCTGGCAGAGGGGGTCAGAGAGGCCGATTCCTTCCCCTTCTACCCCCACGTTCACACCCCACCTCTGCCCCAGGCTGGCGCGGGGCACTTTGTACAAATCCTTGTAAATACCACCCTGTCCCTTCTGCAGAGGTCTCCCGAGGAGCTGCCACTGTCACCTCCGGTTTTTAAGTTATTACCCCGCCCTTCTGTCAGCCCCTCACCTGCAGCCTGTCACCCAAGAAGTTTAGGAGAATCCCCGATGTCGGCCGGGGTCTCCTGGCCTGCAGAGGGGGTGTGGAGCGTGAGCCCGTGCTGCTCCTCCTGAGCCCCGAGGTCCTCTGCAGAGCAGAAGTGGCAGGGGTGAAGTTCGAGAATGATCATGGAAGAGGGCGGGACAGACCTCAGCCTCACCGGCCAGGTGCCAGGTCCTCTGTAGGACCCCTGTTCATCCACTCCTGCCGCCATGTTACACTGGACTCTAGCCTCTTCTACTCTAGTAGTACATTTATTCAATAAACAGTCATTGACCAGTGCCTACTCCGTGCCAAGCCTAGTGCTGGACACGGAGACACAAGGAGCCCCTGTCTGTGGAGGACAAGCACTGGAGAAACCATTTTCCTAGGGAGCCCAGAAGAAAAAATGAGGAGGGTTGGGAAAGATGCTCCAGAGGAACTGGTGCTTCAGTTGGGCTTTGAAGGATGAATAGGAGCTGTCCAGGCTTTGGGTAAAAGCAAAGGCCCAGGACAGAAGTGGGAATGCATGGTGTAACTGGAAAGAACTCAGTATGTAATCTCAGCATGGCTGCTGTGTTGGGCATGTGTGGAGAATTAGAAAGAGAAACGCTGTACAAAGACTAACAATTGTCTACACTGGCAAAGCAAAATTGTGTGTTTGCTTATGTTACTTAGCCCAGGGCTTCCTAGCTTCAGGTATAGTTGCAGCCATCCTGATCAATATTAGTAGATTCGTGGGGGTGGGCACTTCTGGGGGCAGAGGTGACGCCCACAGTGTTGAGCTCCCAACCCTCCAGATCAAGTTCTGCCTCAGTGACCATACCTACTTGGTATGGTCAGTTCTGGTACAGTTCTGGACCCTGCTTTGATTGGCCCACACAAGTCATATGATCATCTCTGAACCTATCAGTGACTACAGCAGCCAGACCTACTAACCTAGAGGACTTAGGAGCCTGATTTCCCTGTAGTAAGGCAGAGCTTGTCCACCCAGGGCTTCAGGGGCCATAGTGAGTGAGCTGGGCTTTCTCCTGAGGTCTGGGGAACTTATGTGCTGGGCCAGGCCTAGTATTGCCCTCTTGGAGTTCACAGCCCAGTGACAGGCAAATGTGTCCTCAGACCAAGGGGTTCTCCTCATCCAGAGGGGGACCAGAGCTAAGAGGTAGAGATGGGGCCTTGTGTGCAGAGACAGCGCCTGGCAGAGGAGCACAGGTCCGGCCACAAATGGAGTACTATTTGGCATGTCGCTAGAGGTCAGCTGGGCTGGGGAGATCACAGAGAGAGACTTGGGTTTTTCCTCCAGGGCCATAGGGGCTCCGTGGCAGGGTTGTGAGAAGGGAGGATCAGGAAGGTTTGAGTTTTCGTTTTTATTTTCCGAAGGCAAGGTCTTGAACTCAGGCTGCAGGCTATTTCTGCCTCAGCCTCCTGAGTGCTGGAATGACAGGCGTGAGCATCTACAGAAAGTTGTTTCCCTGTGTATCAGGTGGGTGGGGCAAGGAAGGAGAGGCGCAGGTTTTTTGCAGGGGATCTAGGGTGGATTTATGTGGCAGAAAGGGCTGAATGTGGGCACCAACAGATGCCCAAGCTGCAGCTCACACTCCCCACTCATGTGGTCTCTTGGCCTCTTCGGGGTGGTGCTGGGATTAGCAATGGGGCCTGCGGTTGGGGATAAAATTTTAAAGGACATCCTGGTGTCCCTACTAAGGGTCAGACCCAGGGTATTCACACTGAGCTGCATCCTTCGCCCTTTTTTATTTTTATTTATTTTTGAGACAGGATCTTGCTTTGTAGTTCAGGCTGGCACTGAGCTCACTGTGTAGCCCAGGCAAGCCTCGAACTCACAGCAATCCTCCTGCCTCTGCCTCCCAAGTGCTGGGATTACAGGTGTGAACCACCACATCTGGCATTGTAGTGTGTGGTACTGGTTGCCGGTGGGTGTGAGTCACCACGCCCAGCATTGTGGTATGCAGTTATGCGGGATTGAACCAGGGACCTCGCGCTTGCTAGGCAGGCAGCAGAACCACTGAGCTAAATCTCTGGCCCTCTTTTTTATCTTTTTGAGAGAGTCTTATGAAGTTCCTCAGGCTGAGCTCAAACGCGGTCTCCTCCGGCCTCAGGCTCCAAGTGTACTGGAATCACAGGCATGGGCCACCATTGCCAGCTGAAGTTTATGTAACTTCTAACTCTTTTTATAGTGATTCTGAGAACTCTTGAGGGACATCTCTGGGCCTGTTTCCCTCTGTATAAGAAGATGGACTTCTTAATATCTGAAGGGACTTAACCTGTGTCTCAAAAGATGTGAGTGAAGTTTCTCTGGCAGGTTTCTAAGGTCTCTTGCTTCTGTTTTCTCTGGTCCACATTTCTGAAACCTGCGTGTCTTTGGGACTGCTCACTTCACCCTTACTGCCGAATGCCTTGGCCTGTTTGGGTGAGTAGAAGTTACTACTGCACCCAGCAACCCATAGGTGTCCAGATACCAATGACCTGTTCTGACCTCCTCTTATCCCTAGTTGCAGTGGCCATCTTCAGCTCTCTCCTGGGACCAAGTTCCCAAAAGACTCATCCTAGACTGCACAGGGTTGCTCTGTCCCAAGCCGCAGACTCAGAAGTTACAGACTGAAAGAACAGTAAGGGAGGAAGAACTGGAAAGATGGGATCCAGCTGATGCACTTTAGTGTGACTTTGAAGAATCACGAATAAATAATGCGGGGACACATGGCAGGTTCCTTAGCAAAAGCAAGAACAGTTCAAAAGGCTGGCAGCTACTGGGCATAGTGTCGCTTGCCTGTAATTCCAGCGCTCAGGGGGCTGAGACAGGAAGGTCACTGCAAGTTTGAGCACGGCCTGGGCTCCATTGTGAGTCCGAGGCCAACCTGAACGGGATAGGGAGACCCTGTCTCAACAGTAGAGGACGCAGTAGAGTAGCCAGGAAGAGCCGCGAGAAGCGTAAGAGCAGTGGGTGTGCTAAGATGCGGCCAGAGTCAGACGTTCCGTTTGCCTGCGTTTGCCCCTTGGCAGCCTGTGTGTTTGCGATCTGAGATTGACCGAGTGAGGCTGAAGTTAGAAAGGGCTCAGGCTTGGTGCATGACGCCAGGCCACATGTGTCCGGGCTCGGGTTCTTCCTACAGCCTCCTCGCGGTGGGATCAGTCTGTACGCCAACACCTGAAGAACAAACCACTTCGAGGACACAGCGGCCAACTGCAAAAGACCCCTTCTCTTTCCTCGGCGACTACTGCACATACAGCTAAGACCACCGTTGCTTGTATTCATTTATTGTTTTGCATGGAGGAGCCGCGGGGCTCCAGATGTGCTGAGGAGCTATCAGCCTGAGCTCCCGTGGTGGGCGGGGCTCTGGAACCAGGAGGTTTTTCATTGGCCAGAACCGAGAGGATGGAGCCCATTGGCTGAAACAATGGGCGGTGTGGAAACTCTGAAAAGGGCGGTCAGCGCTCCCGGGAAGGAACCTTAGCAACCTTAAGGGCTGGGGGCAGGACAAGGGTGCAGGGCCAGGTCTTCCTGTGGGCTGCGGCTCCCGCAGGCGACGACAGCCAGGCTGGGCGCCTACTTCTGGGCAGGGATCATGTCGTCGATGGACTGGCCCTTCTCCAGCTTCTTCTCCATCTCCACCATGAGCTTCACACCGTCTACCACCAGCTGCACCTGTTCTACCTCGGACGAACCCAGCCGGTCGGCGTTGGAGATGTCGAACACCGCGCCCACGGCAGCCGTGTCCACGCCACCTGCGGGAGCAGAGGACGGCCGTGAGCTGGAGCACAAGGGCCAGGCGCGCCCGGGACAAGCACAGCAATTCGTGTAGGTAGTGCCTGCCCCAGTGAGTTAGGCGCGCAGAGGCTGGGTAATATCCGTCGGAGGGACCCACATGTCTGGCCTTAGGTAGAGTGAGTACTTCATCCCTCAGCCGCCCAACACGAAAACATAGCAAACGTGGGGGTGCTGGCCTGTAATCACAGCATTCTCAGGAGGCTGAGGCAGGAGGGTCATAGCAAGTTAAAGGCCAGCTTGGGCTACATTGTGAGTTTAAGGCCAGCCTGAACTACAGAGTGAAACCCTCTCTCAAAACACACACACACACACGCACACACGCACATACACTACCTACCAAAGGTTAAATTCTGACCATACCCCATTTACAGATTGGGGAAACTAAGGTCCCAACGGAGTTTAGGGGATGATCACATTAACTACCATGAGATAGATGTGCACATGCCCATTTTTTTTTTTTTTTGAGATAGGGTCTCGCGTTGTAGTTCAGGCTGGCCCTGAGCTCACTATGGTGTCCAGGCAAGCCGCCGCGAACTCAGAAATCCTCCTGTCTCTGCCTCCCGAGTGCTGGGATTACAGGCATGAGCCACCATGCCCGGCATTGTAGTATGCGGTGTTGATTGTTGGTGGGCGTGAGTCTCCACGCCCAGCATTATATGTGGTTACCGGGGATCGAACTCAGGACCTTGCGCTTGCGAGGCAGGCGCCGGAACCACTGAGCCAACCCTCCGGCCCTGCACATGCCCATTTTACGGATGAAAAGCTGAGGCTCACCAGAGGGGCAGCCCTTACTCCCTCAAGGACATGCCCCACCTGTCCTTCTATCATGCAAAGGGCCAGCCCAAGACGCACCTGTGCCGCGCTTCTGCAGGCGAAGCCGGGTGAGAATCTCCTCAAATTTGGGATGTTTGCTGAGGTTCGCCAGCTTCACGTGCACACCGCCACGCAGCCCGGTGCCAAGGTTGGATGGGCAGGTGAGCACGTAGCCCAGGTGCTCGTTCCACATGAAGGGGTGTCCAGCTTTCTTAAAAATCTCTTCGATCTGAGGGGGGTGGGACAAGGGTTAGCATCGCGGGCACCCAGAGTTCAGAGGGGCAGGGCATGGGGACATGGGCAGAGAGGATTTGCAGGGGCAGAGCCGAGTGCGTGAAGGGAAGAGATTCTAACGAGGGCCACGTGACCAAGGCACAGGATGGATTCTGAGGCGGCAGGACCTGAGAGGGCAGGAGACAAGTTCTTAGAGGTCATCCTCGGGTGTGGGGGTGGAGCCAATATTGGGGGCGTGGCCTTGGAAGTAGGGACCGTCTAAAGGCGGGGCTTAGGTTAAAACGAGGTTTGCACCGGAAGGGCTGGGGCGGGGCTAGCAAGAAAGGGCGTGTATTTTGGAAGTGGGTGGGGCGCTCGGGCTGCTGGGGAGGTCAGTAGCAAGGGGCACACTAACCTTCTGCAGCCCCACGCAGAAGCGGCGGAAAACCTCCTTCATGTTGCCCCCCTTCTCCATGGAGATGACCCGGAGGTGGTCCTCCTCGTTCACCCACACCAGGAAGCTCTTGTTATCATTGTGCCTAGGTTGGGGGGCGCAGCAAGAGGCCAAAGAATCAGTGCCCAGGGAACCATTCCCTGTCATGGCCCCCCAAGATGGTCTCAAACTCCGGGGCTCAAGTAACCTTTCCATTTCAGTCTCCACAGTAGCTGGGACCACAGGAGCACACAGTCACAGAGCCGGTAAGTGAAAGAGCTGGGCTTGGAGCCCAGAGAATCTGATTCCCCCAAATTCTTTACTGTACTTCGTCTGTTTCAAGTTTTCCAAAACGTGAGACAGATCATAGGAAAGCAGGGTGCAGGGCAAGGTTGTGACTCCACTGAGGCAGAGGCATTAAGAGGGTCATAGAGCACTACAAGACACTGGGGAAAGAGGAGATTGCGAGCGAGGGGCTCACCAGATGCCACGGGCATCGGGCCAGTCTCGGGCCATGCCTGAGGCCAGCAGCAGCGGAGACACAGGCTTGTCGAACAGGAAGTGGTCATCGATGAGCTGCTGCTGCTCCTGCTCAGTCATGCTCTTCAGCGGGTAGTATTTGCCCTTGAACTCACCCGTCAGGCTGTTGAGGGCTGAAAGATGGCACAAGGGGTGGTGAGAAGCCCATGCCAATTCAGCCAGGCTGTGGAGGCCCTGAGCCCATCCATGGGTGTCCTGAAGGCACCTACAGCCTGCATCTACAGACCTGACTGATCTCAAATCTATTCTTCCCTGGCTGCCCCTCAGAACACACAGTAGACCCTCCCATCCAGTTCTCTGGTAGGTGACAGTGAGTGGTGTCTGGTGCTGGCTAGCAAGACAGTCTCAGAAATCTGGAGAGCACTAATAAAACGTACTGTAAAATAGACCATTATGCCAGGCATAGTAACTCAAGCATATAATCCCAGCACATGGGAAACTGAGCCAAGAGGATCTCCATGAGTTTGAGGACAGCCTGGGCTACACAGTGAGTTCAAGGCCAGCCTGGACTACATAGAGAGACCCTGTCTCAACAATAACAATGAATAAAATAGGTGGTTATTTGTGTATATATCCATGTTTTAAATATGTACATTTGAAATAGATTTGTACGTATTATAATTGTTTAATATTTATACATTATACATATTTAATAGATTATAATATTGTTATGGCTTATATTTAGAATTTGTAAAAACTTTTATGTAGTTATAAGTGGGGCTTTTTTTTAGAGGTGTCTGAATCTAAAATGTGGATGTTAGGATTAAGGATATATGTGAGTACTAAGTCAGTCCAATGATTGATTTGACACTTGCCCAAAGGCTGGTAGCTAGACAGAATATAAAAGAGGCAGAAAGAAGCTGCTAAGGTCTCTTGGACTTGCTTCTTTGGTTCTTTGTTGTTTTGCTACCTTCTGCCCAACATGGAACTATTTCTCTTCTGTGATGCCCATCTGCCATGCAACTCTCTGTTTGCACCAGACTGTTACAGACTAAAACCTCTACAAGCCCACAGTGCATTGAGTGTCAGATATTTTGTCTCATTTGATGCCAGAAGTGAGGTTGTTGCTGTGACTATACCTGACCATATGGCTCAGGAGCATTTGGAACAGGCTTGTGGAAAGAGTTAAGAAAGTTTCAGAGATGCTGGCTGAAGGAGAAGCCCTGAATGTATGAGGCGGTTCTTGACAGGAGAGTCTAGTCAGAGCTCAGAAGACCAAAAATGCTGCTAAAACTGCTGTCAGTAAAGACCAGGCTTAAGATATTTCTGAAAAGGAGGAAGGACTACATTGATCATTAGACTCCAGAAATATGTGTGTTATGTCTTGGCAAAAAATTTGTCTACATTTTGCTTGTGTCCAAAGACTTCACCTAAAATTCATATTATGGGCAGTAGACTAATTAATCTTGCAGAAAAAGTTTCAAGACAGTCTAATGTTGGGGCAGAGGCATGGGTACTGTAGGGATATGTTGAAAATCAAGAGCAAAGAACCCAACAAAATAATTTAAAATGTTATGTTTGCCCTCCCAAAGGATCAATTAAACTGTAGACTACAAAGATAAAACAGAAGAATTGATTGCTATAAAAGACAATATAAAATATGATCTAAAGATATCACAAAAACCAGCTAGACTTTACCCTTTACAACCTCAAAATTGCAAAAGTAAAAGCCTTTGCTTTAAAAAGAAAGCTCCAGCCAGGCGTGGTGGCTCATGCCTGTAATCCCAGCACTCAGGAGGCAGAGACAGGAGGATTGCTGAGTTTGAGGCTTGCCAGGACTACATAGTGAGCTCAGGGCCAGCCTGAACTACAAAGCGAGACCCTATCTCAAAAAAAAAAAAAGAAAGAAAAAACAGCTCCAGAAGACTATGTTCCAAAATGGTGATAGCCTACAAAAGTTATTTCTTAAGATTTAGTTAATTAAAAAAAAGATTTACTTTATAGAGTTGGGCATCAAGACACACAGCTGTAATTTCAGCATTTGGGAAGCTGAGGCAGGAGGTTCACTGAATTGAAACCCAGCCTGGAGTACATAGTGAGCTCAGGGCCAGCCTGAACTCCAAGGTGAAACCCTCTCAAAAAAAAAAAAAAAGGGCTGGAGATTTAGCTCAGTGGTGCATCTGCCTAGCAAGTGCAAGGTTCTGAGTTTGATCCCCAGTAACCACATCCAATACTGGGCATGGTGACTCACACCCACCAGCAATCAGTACCACACACCACAATGCCAGGCATGATGGATCACACCTGTCATCCCAGCACTTGGGAGGCAGAGGCAGGAGGATTGCTGAGTTCAATTGCCTGTGCTACATAGTGAGCTCAGGGCCAGCCTAGACTACAAAGTGAGACCCTGTCTCAAAAATAAATTAAAAAAGAAAAAGCCTGGCTACTCTTCCAGCTGGTGTCAGACCTTGGCATCATCCAGGCAGTGCTGATTTAAGTGTATGCAGAATGCAAGAGTTCCAGACCTCGGGAGGCCTGGAAGGGCAGGCAGTGTGGCCCTAAGAGGGGAGAATATAAAGCTATAAGTATAGAGCCAAAAATGTAATAAAGCCGGGCATGGTGGCTCACGCCTGTAATCCCAGCACTCGGGAGGCAGAGGCAGGAGGATTGCTGAGTTCGAGGCTTGCCTGGGCTACATAGTGAGCTCAGGGCCAGCCTGGACTACAAAGAGAGACCCTGTCTCAAAAAAAAAAATGTAATAGAGATCCTAAAAGTTTTAAAAAACCAAGAACATAGACATTAAAAAAAAAACAAGAAAAGTAAAACAGAGGGCTGGAGAGTTAGCTCAGTGGTTCCGGCACCTGCCTCGCAAGCACTAGGTCCTGAGTTTGATCCCCAGTAACCACATACAGTGCTGGGCATGGTGACTCATGCCCACCAGCCATCAATACCACATACCACAGTGCTGGGCATGGTGGCTCATGCCTGTAATCCCAGCACTCAGGAGGCAGAGGCAGAAGGATTGCTGAGTTCGAAGCTCGCCTGGACTATATAGTGAGCTCAGGGCTAGCCTGAACTACAAAGCAAGACCCTATCTCAAAAAAAAAAAAAATACAAACTTCCAAGAAAGACCACAGCTGGTCCAAGAGAAGCCACGAGACCTGTGACCACTGGCAGTGCCATAGGGTGGAGCCATCCATACACTTTGGAGTTCCCAACCCGGCACAGATTTCCAGAAAGGCTGGACATAAAATTATAAGACTTAATGTTTGCCCTGCTAGATTTTAGATTTACTTTGGTCCCATTACTTTATATTATCCTATTTATAACTTTAAATGATAATATCTGTCTTATGCCATTAAATGTTAAAAGTACTTAACTTTCCTTTCACTTGTTCTGGGACTTGCAGCTAAGAGTATGCCTTAAGCCCAGAGGACAATTGAGATAGACTTTTTCAACAATGCTAAAACTGAACTTTAGCAGCTGTAGACCAGACAGACTAAATGCTTTTTATGTAAAGACCTGTGCATGAGTCTTTGGCGGGCCAGGGACAGAGGTTTCTAGATGTCCCCAAGCCTCACATGGTTATAGGTGGGGCCTTTTCAAGAGGGAGCTGGATCTTGAATGTGTGGTCCTGGAATTAAAGTTGTGCGAGCACTAAATCAGTCCACTAATGGGTTTGGCACGTGCTGGAAGCCTAGATAAAACAAAAAAAGGGCCAGAAATTTGCTTAGATTTGCTTCTTGGCTACTTTGTTGCCTTCTCCCTACCATGAACTAGTTCTCTGCAGTGATGCCCCTCTGCCATGCCACCCTGTCTTAGAACCAGCCAGTTACAGACTAAAACCTCAGCATGTTATGAGCCAAAACAAACCTTTTCCTCCTTCAACTTTGGGGGTTGGGTATTTTATCTCAGCAGCAAAGCAGATAGCTGAGACAAAGATACTTAATGTTATATTGTGAGATGTTATTACAATTATGTTGGGATCATTAAAGTTTTCATCATCTCCTATACCAGTAATACCACAGACAGTGGCATAACCTTGGCAGCAGAATTTATGCCACCAAAATTGGCAGTTGCTGCAAGTCAGGAAGTTTTCCTCCCCAAAAGCAGTTGTTAAGTCCCTACCAGAGCAGGTCCTGGGGTTCTGCTTCTGCGACAACTCCGTCTGCATTTCCAGTTCCTCACCCCAACTCTGAACCGTATCAGAACCCCCTGGTCTCTCTGACCCTCATAATCAGCAGCTGAAAGGACCTCCACGTCCCTGCAGCTGCTCTTCTGTGCGCCCCCCACCCTGTGGCTCCCAATCACTCAGTCAAGGTAGAGCTGGGACTGTGGAGGCCACAGCACCTCCGCCCTCCCAGCTGCTGCCGACGGTTTCTCTGGCCTCCTTGCTTTTCGGCCCACGCAGTGCTGGCTCAGTCCCTGTGCACCGCTGTTCCACCCACGTGAGACCCTTCCTCCCAGGGGGGGCCTCAACATCCCCTTCTCAGGGGATCCTCCTCCATTCTCTGCCCCTTCTGGCCTGCTGGCACTTTGGAATTGTTAATTTCTTTGTTTTTTTCTTTTGGAGACAGGGTGTCGCTTTGTAGTTCAGGCTGGCCCTGAGCTCACTATGTAGCCCAGGCAAGCCTGGAACTCAGGAATCCTCCTGCCTCTGCCTCCCGAGTGCTGGGATTGCAGGCGTGAGCCACCACGCCCGGCATTGTGGTATGTGGTTACTGGGCATCAAACTCTGGACCTTGCACTTGCCAGGCAGACGCTGCAACAACTGAGCTAAACCCCTGGCGCCTGGAATTGTTAGTTTCTTGGTGTGGGATTCCTGTCTTTTCCTCACCAGGCTATAAGACCCGTGACCTTGTCCACATGGTGTACCCCGGAGTCCCGGATCCCTACCTAGGGCCAGGGCAAACGGAAGTGTGTGCTGAATGACTGATTGACCGCAAGGGTCCCAGGGCAGCTGGGTGCCTGCAGGACTTCTCAGGACTCATGTATCGACCCGACCCGACCCGCTGTCATGGCTCAGTGGGAACCCAAAAGGAGCCTTGCTGGCTGCAGGATTGGGAGGCGGGGCGTGAAGGGTTCTCCCAGCCCTGCGAGGAGGCGCTCACCTTCCACCGACAGCTTCTCCACGGCGCGGCGCTCGCCTCGGGAGCAGTGCGGGGGCAGCGTGTAGCCCTTGATGCTGCGCCCGGTGCGCACGCGGCTGCTAAGCACGTAGTGGGGGTCCAGGTCGTCTCCGCCCTGAGGAGCACGTGCGTCAGGGTCCGGACCCTCAGGGAGCCCGCTGCCCTCCCCATGATGCCCAGGTTCCCCCAGCCTTTCCAGGTCCCCAGATCGTCCCAGGTCTCTGGGGATCTGACGCTCACCACCTCCTAAGCCCCCCAGCTTTCCTGGCCCCGCTACCGCCACCTTTACCTCCACTCCTTCCTCCTTTAGCTTTTTTTTTTTTTCTTTCCTGGTACTGGAGATCGAACTCAGGCCCTTGTGCATCCAAGGTTGGCGCAGCACCCCTTGAGCTAGATCCCTGGCCCTTTGGTTTTCTGTTCTCTTTTCTTTTCCTTTCCTTCCCTCCTTCCCTCCTTTCTTTCTTTCTTTCTTTCTTTCTTTCTTTCTTTCTTTCTTTCTTTCTTTCTTTCTTTCTTTCTTTCTTTCTTTCTCTTTCTTTCTTTCTCTCTCTCTCTCTCTCTCTCTCTCTCTTTCTTTCTTTCTCTCTCTCTCTCTCTCTTTCTTTCTTTCTTTCTTTCTTTCTTTCTTTCTTTCTTTCTTTCTTTCTTTCTTTCTTTCTTTCTTTCCTTTCTTTCTGAGACAGGGTCTCACTTTGTAGTTCAGGCTGGCCTTCAACCCACTGGGCAGCCCACGCTGGCCCTGCCCTCTGCCAATCTTCCTGCCTCAGCCTCTGGATCACAGGCAAGCGCCACCAGACTCGGCTCGCCTTCCCCCTCCACGCCTCTCGCCCACTCTGCGCTCCCCATGTCTCTCCTCCTCTCTCCCTGTCTCTCCTATCTCTGGCCCGCCCCCTCCTGCCTGTCCCTCCTCACCTACTGCTGCTCCTGGGCCTTCTTTCTCTGTCCTCCGTCTCCATCTCCTCCTCTGTTCTGCGTTTGTCTGTCAGCGAACTCTCCCCGTCTGTCTCCTCCCCGCCCCGCCCTGGGCTCTGACCTTGAGGTTCTCGTGGTTGAGGTCTGTCTTGTGCTTGTCAGTGGGCTTGAAGCCCCCGTGCCGGTCCTGGATGATGGGGTCGAATAGGTCCTTGAACACTGTGTAGGACTCCTCGTCGCCGGCCACGCAGCCCACGGTCATGATGAAGGGGTGACCTGCAGGTGCGGGCTCAGGTCAGAGGTGCTTGCTCCAGGGAAGGGAGCCCAGGCTCAAGGCAGGTGAGCCAGCTCTGTGTGTGTGTGTATGTGTGTGTGTGTGTGTGTGTGTGTGTAAGACCTGCTTATAGGCTGGGCTGTGGCTCTGTGGTGAGCCTAGCATGTGAATGGCCCTGGGTGCCAACCATAGCATGGCCAAAAAAAGAAAAATACAAAAACCAGGCATGAGGGTGCACACCTGTAATCCCAGCACTCTGGGAGGCTGAGGTGGGAGGATATCAAGTTCAAGCCCAGTCTGGGCAACTAAGGGACTTCAATGAGGCCCTGTTTAAAAATGAAAATTTTAGAAAGTGCTAAGGATGTAGCTCATTGCAAAGGCTCTGGGTTTAATCCCAGTACCAAAAATAAAGAAGAAAAAAAATTAAGTACAAATTAAAGACCTCCTTATCCACCAGCAGGGGGAGTAGAGGCCAGGAGACAGGGCTTTTCTGGTCACAGACTGGTCTAGATTCAGGTGGCCTCTGACAAAGTCCCTTGGGGTGGTGGTGTCCCTGGCATCAGAGATCACATATACCTTGCTGCCAGGCTCAACCCCAAACCCTGGGGGGTGTGGCCCCATGGCTCCCACACCACACTTGTCCCGACTGTACAACTGGAACCCCAAGGCGCCCAGGGGCAGGGTGGCCGCCTCAGATCCCGGGTCCTGCAGACCTCTTGGGGGCGACATACCTGGGTTGTCCACGCCCGTCTGGATGACATCGTCCAGGGTGAAGCCAGAGGGAGTCTCCTTGTCGCGCAGCTTCTTGTAGAGGTCGGGCGTCAGCACCTTGGCCATGTGGTTGTTGTGCTTGGTGAGGTCCGGGTACTCCTCCTCGGGCTTGTAGTTCAGCTTGAACTTGTTGTGGGTGTTGCCGAACGGCATGGCTGTGGCGCTGGGGGGACCTGGGTGGGAAGAGCCGGGGACTCACACTGGGTAGAGTGGAGAACCCGGCGAGCTTTGGGGCTCCGGCGAGTTGTGGATATTGGAGGGAAAGGGGTCATCTCTTCTCTGAGCCCAGGGTCTTGCTAGGAAGCGGGTGGCTCAGTTTCTCATAAGTGCAAACCCCCTTGCCAGACAAGTTTTGTTTTTGTTTTTTTTTGTGGTACTGGGGATTGAACTCGAGTCTTTGTGCTTGCAAAAGTAGATGTGTTGAGGTTCTGCAGCTGGATGTGGAGGTTCCCACCTGTAATCCCTGCACTCTGGAGGCCGAGGCAGGAGGCTCACAGGTTCACAGACATCCTGGGCAACATGAGTTTAAAGCCAGTCTTACCTACAGAGTGAGACCCTATCTCAAAAAAAAAAATCAGGGGCCAGAGATTTAGCTCAGTGGTTCTGGTACCTGCCTCGCAAGCGCAAGGTCCTGAGTTAGATCCCGGTAACCACATACAATGCTGGGCGTGGTGACTCACGCCCACCAGCAATCAGTACCACATACCACAGTGCTGGGCATGGTGGTTCATGCCTGTAATCCCAGCACTCGGGAGGCAGAGGCAGGAGGATTGCTGAGTTCCAGGCTTGCCTGGGCTACATAATGAGCTCAGGGCCAGCCTGAACTACAAAGTTGTGTCAAAAAAAAAAAAAAAGATCAAAACAGAAAAGAATAGTTTTTTGGAATCTGACAACCTGCGTTTTGTTCCCAGCTCTACTCTTACAACTAGCTGTGTGTCCTTGGGGAAGTCGCTGAACCTCTCTGTTCCAGTTTATGAATCTGTAAAATGGGGCCAGGACAGGACTGGCTGCCTGAGAGTGCTGAAAGGATTAGATGAGTTGACGGAAGGAGCCTGGGCACCTGATATCTGCCTGTCACCTGATACGCCTCTGTCCAGGCAGCATTATTGGCACTATTTTCCACGTTTGTGGGAAGGGGAGGGTGTGGCTGGGAGTGAGGAGCAGAGAAGGAGCCCACTGTCCTTGGAAGTTCCAGCCAGGGGCCAGCAGCTGCACTGGCTGTCAGTTCCTGGAAGAGGAGACCTCAGCGGAGCCAGGTTTGAATCCCACCTATGCCATTTCCCAGCTATGTAATGCCAGGTCAGTCACTGGGCCTCTCTGGACCTCTGTTTGCTTCCTCTGAACCCAGAATTCCCCTTAAGGTTGTGGGAAGGGCTCTCTGGGAACTGACCCTGGCATGAATCCTGGGCCTCCGTTTGTCTTTTTGCAGCGCTGGGCTTTGAACCCAGGGAGCACTCAACTACACCCTCAGTTTATCTCTTTATTTAAGTATTTATTTATCTCTTTTTTGAGATGAGGCCTCACTAAATTGCCTGAGCCGGGTTCCAGTTTGTAATCTTCCTGCCTCAGCCTCCTGAGTAGCTGTGGTTACAGTTGTATAATTAGGAAGGATTAACTCCTGGCTGTTATTATTACTTTTATTCACCTGATCCAGAAAGAAGAAGAAGGGACCTTCCAGCAAAAAGAGGCTGGACAGCCTTGCTCAGCTGCAGGGATGGGAAGCAGGTGGGATTGTGGGAGGGAACTCGAGACCAGGGTGAGCTGAGGGTGGGGGTGTGGGGGGCGGGAGGACAAGAACCTGCCCAGACCTTCCCAGCTATGCTGGGGCTGGCTATTTTTAGAGCCTGGCAGACTCCTGCTGCCCCCCCACCTCCATTCTGGGCTTGGCTTGCACCAAGTCAGCAGGGAGACAGGTGGGCCAGAGTGGCCAGGAGGACGCACAACCCAGGGTTTGGGGCTCAAGGACATCTTGGGCTTCTGTCCTGGACCCCTGCCTTCAGAGGGTGTCCCCACCCCCCATCCCGGCCCAGGACACCCCAAAGGAGACCACTGAGGCTCAGTGGGCCCCAAAGAGACACAAGCAGGAATAGCCCCCGAGAAACACACCCACCTCGACTTGGGCTCCCCAGACCACACTGTAAAGTGGTCACATGGTCACACCTGAAAGCTCAGGGACATACAGAGATACAGGTGCTCAGATGAGAGCGTGGAAGGTCAGACACAAGGTCACAGGAACACAGCGAAGACCCATGGGGTCACAAACACAAAGACCCCTCAAATCCTGCAGCCCCTAGCAGGTGAGGACTCCCCCGCTGCAGCACCAGCTCCAGTGACACCCACCACCTGCAGGAGGCGACGGCAGCCAGCTGTCAAGACCCCTTAGTCTCCAGGATTGCTCCTCCTGCCCCCCCCCCACTTGTGCTGCAAAATCTCAGGTCATAGTGGGGGCTGGGCCAGCTCATTGGTCGGGGTGTCCCAGACAGGTGCCCCTCCCCTGCCCAACACCAAGCGCTCAGTGTGGAAGAACCATGGCTGTACGCAGTGCCATGTCAGCCCTGGCACCCACAGGCACCCTGGCTGGGGGCACCACTGGATCCCCAGTCCCCAGGTAGTACCTGGCCGGGCTGCGCGGAAGGGGCTGTCTGTATCCTGGAGGTGACGCTGACCCGGTGGAAGGGCCTGCAGCCCAGCCTTATATAGGGGGGCCCCAGGCTATGCCATTGGCTGGGAAGGGCTGTCCCCAGGGAGGGGGCCCAGAGGGCAGCTGAACCTCATTGCCTGGGCACCGTGCCCACTCTGGACCCAGACATGCCTTGTGCCCAGCCCCATGGCCTTGTATGGGCTGCCCAAGTGGCTGGTCTCCTGACCAAGTGCTGAGTCGGGCTGGCGGGGACAGCTGGCCCTCTGCCAGCATCAGGGGACAGGGACTGCGGGCATCCCAGGCACGGAGGAGCCACCCTCCCTTGTGCCCTGGGTCTGCCACAGCCACAAGTCTCTTCCTGAGCAAGCTTGGTCAGCCCTCCACAGCCCTCACCCCAAACTCTGTCCTCAGCCTCTCTACTGTATGCTGAGTGCTGGCGCTCAGAGAACTTAGAGTGATCCGAGGGCCCCAGGGCCCGGAGAGGCCGTGTGAGTTTGTCACCTGCCCCAAAGCACAGGGAGGGAAGGGACCAGAGCTAATGTTGGAACCCAGGGCAGCCGAGCCCAGCAACTGTGACCTGGGGTGCCCCTTCCTTCAGGACAGTTGGGGGGAAACTGAGGCTGGGCTGAGATGGAGACATAAAGGGTCAAGGCTGCTGTTGGAGGTGACAGTCCCTTCCCTTCTGTCGCTGGTGTCACAGGGCGACCAACATGGGAGGTCCTGGGCCAGCTGGGAAGGGGCTATTTTTAGAGCACGCTCCCTGTCTCCTCTGTGAAGAGCAGGGGGAGACCAGAGTATAGGGTGGGGTGCACGGGCAGCAGGTGTTGGGGGTGTCACCACGTGTCCGAGTTAATTATAACCAGGCGTCTCGGGTGTCCCCAGGCCTCGGCTCCTTACAAGGGCAGCCTCCAGCCAGTGGCTGCACCCAGCCCCAGGGCTAGGTGGGCTGGGAACTGAGAGCTGGGTGGGTGGGCCTGGAGCAGCCTGGGCATGGTGCCTCAGCTGTGACAGGGCCTCAAAGGCTGAGAAGGGGGCTCTGCAGACCGGGGGTGCCTCTTTTCTTCCTCCGGTTCCCAGGGGCTCCATGGTTTCAGGTAGCTCCCCGGTCTTCACGTTGGTTTCCCCCCAGGCCGGTGAGGCCTGGCGTCGGGAGAGGGAGCCTCTTTCCTTTTCCCTCACAGCCCTGACCTGGGAGCAGGGGCAGGAGGACCACAAGTTCAAGCCCATCCTGGGCAACTAAGTATCTTATCGAGGACCCTGTCTCAAAATAAAAAATAAAAATGCTGGGGGCTGGAGATTTAGCTCAGTGGTTCTGGCGCTTGCCTTGCACAAGGTTCTGTGCTCGATCCCTGGTAACCACATACATTGCTGGGCATGGTGGCTCACGTCTGTAATCCCAGCACTCGGGAGGCAGAGACAGGAGGATTGCTGAGTTCGAGGCTTGCCTGGGCTACATAGTGAGCTCAGGGCCAGCCTGAACTACAAAGCGAGATCCTGTCTCCAAAAAAAATAAATAAATTAAATTAAATAAAAAATAGAAATGCTGGGAGGGCCGGAGGGTTTGCTCAGTGGTTCCGGTGCCTGCCTCGCAAGCGCAAGGTCCTGAGTTTGATCCCCCATAACCACATACAATGCTAGGTGTGGAGATTCACGCCCACCAGCAATCAATACCACATACCACAGTGCCGGGTGTGGTGGCTCACGCCTGTAATCCCAGCACGCCTGTAATCCCAGCACTCGAGAGGCAGAGGCAGGAGGATTGCTGAGTTTGAGGCTTGCCTGGGCTACATAGTGAGCTCAAAGCCAGCCTGAACTACAAAGCGAGACCCTGTCTCAAAAAAAAAAAAAAAATGCTGGGGATGTAGTTCATTGCAAAGGCCCTGACTTCAAACTCAGTATCACATACACCAAAATAATTTATTTATTTATTTAGAGACAGGTTCTTACAATGCAGTTCAGGCCGGACTCTGACTCCCTGGCGATTCTCCTGCCTCAGATTCCCAAGAACTCAGTGTATAGCACCATGACAGCTATCAAAAATTAATTAAAAGTTCTAAAGTTTACAGAAAACCCTTGGGACCCAGTTCCTGTTCTGCACCCACCTATCCCTTCCCAGCAAAGTCAGATTAACAAAGGTCTCCTTCATGTTTCGAAACACCGAGGCCTCGTGATCAGAGAGAAACTGGGCCAGAAGCATCTATTAAAATTTTTTTTTTTTTTTTTTTTGAGACAGGGTCTCGCTTTGTAGTTCAGGCTGGCTCTGAGCTCACTATGTAGCCCAGGCAAGCCTCGAACTCAGCAATCCTCCTGTCTGTGCCTCCCGAGTGCTGGGATTACAGGCGTGAGCCACCATACCCGGCCAGAAGCATCTATTTATGCAGCATTTCCTCGGGACCCCATAGCACAGACCCAAATGCCCATGGTGGAGGTGATGTTCCAATAAAGGCTCTGAAGGAAAAGGAAGGAAGTAATGGAATGTGGTGGCACAGCTGGGGAGGTCAACCACAGTCCTCTCTGAGGTGATAAGATGTGAGCAGAGGGCCGGAGATTTAGCTCAGAGGTTCCGGGGCCTGCCTTGCAAGCGCAAGGTCCTGAGTTCATCCCGGTAGCCACATACAGCAATGCTGGGCGTGGTGACTCACGCCCACCAGCAATCAACCAGCAATCAGCACCACATTCCACAGTGCCAGGTGAGGTGGCTCACGCCTGTAATCCCAGCACTCGGGAGGCAGAGACAGGAGGATTGCTGAGCTCGAAGCTTGCCTGGGCTACATAGTGAACTCAGGGCCAGCCTGAACTGCAAAGCGAGACCCTGTCTCAAAAAAAAAAAAAAAAAAAAAAAACCTGAGCAGAGACCTCCAGGAGAGGACACCAGCCGTGTGGGGAGCAAGGGAACGGCAGGTGCAAAGGCTCTGAGATAGGATGGGCTCGGCTCATCTTCGGCCAGGTAAGAGGCTAGGATGGGAGCAGATGCTGCAATGGGACAGTATGAGGAAGAAGGGACTGGAGCGAGACAGGAGGAGCCCTGGAGCCCTGGGAGCCACAAGAGGGATTTCAGTTCACTCTGCTTCCATGAGAGCTACTGAAGAGTATGAGCAGGGAAGACCGCCCCTCATGCTGGGAATTGAACCCAGGGCCTTACACGAGCTAGGCGTCCCTGAACCACTGTGCTATCTATACCCCAGCCCTTTCCATTGTTTGCTTTTGAGAAAGAATCTCACTAAGTTTCTCTGGTTAGTCTTGAACTTGTGATCTTCCTGCTTCAGTTAGCTGGACTTACAGGTGAGTAATCCTCCCTAAGATGCTGTTTTGCAGACATTTAATTCCCCATCCTAAACCTAGTCCTTTGGGGAACTCAATGTCTCAGAAGGCCTTGTAACAGCAGTCAAGTCACATGACACGCGAGGTCCAATCAAAGGCCAGGATTGTGTGCCTTGCTTTATGCCTACATTATCTTAAAGGATGCAACTGGCTATGGGGAGATTTATGACCTCCATCATACCTTCGTCTCATCTCCAGAGCCTGTGGAGAGACTCTGTCCATCCTTAGCCTCTTCTCTTCTGCCCACCTGCTCAGACTGACCATTTATTTATTTATTTATTTATGCATTCTGGTACTGGGGATGCACTTTCCAAGCAGGCATGGTGCCACTTCCAGCCCTTTTTTTTTGAGACAGGGTCTCGCTTTGTAGTTCAGGCTGGCCCTGAGCTTACTATGTAGCCCAGGCAAGCCTCGAACTCAGCAATCCTCCTGTCTCTGCCTCCCGAGTGCTGGGATTACAGGCGTGAGCCACCATGCCCGGCAGCACTCCTGTATTTTAAAGGCTGTGCTAAGTACTTACAGATTGATTCACCTAACTCTCCCAATACAAATGTTCAGAGATGTGAAGCAACTTGTTCAAGGTCACACAGCTGGGAAGAAGCAGATCTGGGAATTAAAAGGGCACAGAGCTGCTGGGAATGACTTCAGGCTGCGGTGAAAATAGCTGCCGGGGTCTCAGCAACATCTGAGTCCATAGTCAGCCCGGGGCCCTTGCCAGGTCTTCAGACCTTGGTAACTTGCCTCCCCTTCCCCTGCGTCCCCCCTTTTTCCCAGCAGTCTGTTACCAGAATCAAAGGTCCGAGCTGTCTGGTGATTCCGGGACCAAGAGGGGATGAGGAGACATCGGTCCACCAAGGGCTGGCAATTCAGGGAGGACATGGACTCCCACCTCAAGCTGAACCCTGGGGGACCCGGGATGCAGAGGGCTTTTAGGGCGGGCAGGAGACCGGCAAGAGGGCCACACAAGATCAGCCAGGGCGTGGGTCTGCTTTTCTTCCCTCCTCTCGCTGGAACAAGCCAATGAACCTCCAACTCCTGTGGCTAATCTTATATTTTCCTTAAAACAGATATCAAATTCAGCTCGCAGTCAGGCCCACAGTTTGTGTTGGTGTTGGAGGCCAGGGAGGAGCGCTGGGAAGGTCATCACATGCTCTGGGCTCTGTGGATCTCAAGGAAGAGATGGAGGGCCAGGAAGAGAGACGAAAGGGATCAGGAGGTGATGATCCACTTTCCACTCTTTCGGAACTCCGCCAGGGGCAGTTCCCCAAACGGCTGCCCAGTTACCATCCCCCATCTTTGTTCACTCCATAATCTTTTTTTTTTTTTTTTTTTTTTTCTTTTTGGAGACAAGGTCTCGCTTTGTAGTTCAGGCTGGCCCTGAGCTCACTATGTAGCCTAGGCAAGCCGCCGTGAACTCAGCAATCATCCTGTCTCTGCCTCCCGAGTGCTGGGATTACAGGCGTGAGCCACCACATGCGGTGTTGATTGTTGGTGGGTGTGAGTTTCCACGCCCAGCATTTTACGTGGTTACCGGGATCGAACTGAGGACCTTGGGCTTGCGAGGCAGGCGCCAGAATCACTGAGCTAACCCTCCGGCCCCATAATCTTTTTGTTTGAGGGAAGATCTCTTTCTGTAGCCCAGGATGGCCTTGAATTTGTGAGAATTCTGCCTCAGCCTCCAGCGTGCTGGGATTACAATGTGTGCCATCATGCCCCTGGCTGTGGTTCTTTAAACAATGCCTGAAACCTGTGGGTACGGGAGCCAGACACTTAAGACTGAAAGTAACAAGAGGGAACCCAAACAGAGAGCATCCAACCTCAAGTCACAGAAGAGATACAGCTTCTTTCCAGATGGCTCTATGGGCGTGAAAGACAAAAAAGAAAAGAAAAGCTGGGCGTGGTGGCTCACGCCTGTAATCCCAGCACTCAGGAGGCAGAGACTGGCGGATTGCTGAGTTCCAGGCTTGTCTGGGCTACATAGTGAGCTCAGAGCCAGCCTGAACTACAAACGAGACCCTGTTTCAAAAAAAAAAAAAAGAAAGAAAAGAAAAAACTGGGATCAGTGAAAATGGTCTTCTTTCTTATCTTTACCTAAATTGAAGGCTCTTGTCAAAATTAAGAGTGCTGGGGACCGGAGGGTTAGCTCAGTGGTTCCGGCGCCTGCCTTGCAAGCATAAGGACCTGAGTTCGATCCCCGGTTACCACATATAATGCTGAGTGTGGTGGCTCACGCCTGTAATACCAGAACTCGGGAGGCAGAGACAGGAGGATTGCTGAGTTCGCGGCAGCTTGCCTGGGCACCATAGTGGGCTCAGGGCCAGCCTGAACTACAAAGCGAGACCCTGTCTCCAAAAAGCAAAAAAAAAAAAAAAAAA
>PVIC010013515.1:0-37968 GCA_004025085.1 Thryonomys swinderianus
CATCCGGCATTGTGGTATGCGGTGTTGATTGCTGGTGGGCGTGAGTCTCCACGCCCAGCATTGTATGTGGTTACCAGGGATCGAACTCAGGACCTTGCGCTTGCGAGGCAGGTGCCGGAACCACTGAGCTAACCCTCCGGCCCACAATTTGCTTTCTTAATTTTTGTGGTACTGGGAATTGAATCGAGACCCTTCACACTGGTCCAAATCCTCTACCCTTTTTCATTTTTTTTTTTTTTTAAGACAAGGTCTTGCTAAGTTATTCCAAGATGGACTCCAACTCATGATCCTCTTCCCTCAGCCTCTGAGAGTGCAGGGATTATAGAAGTTGTGTCATGACCAAGAAAAGAAAGCACAGCTTTGGAGCCAAGTACTGAGTTGTTTGGACCTCCAGTTTGTCCCTGTCCTCCTTGTGTGGTGGTGGTTTTCGCTGAACTTCTCACTTTGAGCTTGTAGGTTTTGTGAGAAGATCCCTTCTGCGGGACTGGGGTTGTAAATTGCAAGAAATAAAAAGGAGCTCTCCTTAGGACACTCTGCATGTGATTTAGGCAGGGAAGTATTATTTCCAGCCTGACTTGTTGCCTCATGAAACTTCCTTGGATTTTTCTGCCTGATGTGTCCTGTGTGAACAGAGGTCAGGCGGCTGGCTGAGGATTATGGGTAGTTAGAGGGAACTACATGAATGTGAGCACAATGGTTTTTAAAAGAGCCCTTAATGGTTTTTGTTTCCTAATTATAGCTTAGACAAGTCTAGATTCTTGTTTTTTAAGTACTTGCACCTATTAGAAAGTGTGATACTTTATACATATCGACTGCGGTCTCTCGCGCCCCTCCCCCTACTTCACAGAGTGGTCTGCACTCTACAGCCATTTCCGGGACTCAGTGTAAATCCAAAATCTCACAGCCTGTTGTGAGTGTGATGTTATGCAATAATTTTCCATCTGCTAACTCAGAACGACATGCACAGATTTCCTTTCCTGTCTCTTAGACACTGTTTATAAATAGATGTATTAGGATTAGAGTCTATATTTACTCCATGCAGCTTTTAAGGGCTATTTCCTTGTTTTGTGGCCTTTAAAAATTCTATGAAGTTAACTATTAAAATAAAATTATTAATTCACTGTCCTAAAAGCCTCTTGGTATGGCACTCGTGCTTTGGAGCTGGGGTGCTCTTCCCGTACACGGACTAATGTAGTGACTGTCACTCTCTGTGTCACTCAGATGGGACTCTTGCACTGGACGGAAGGACTTCACTTTGAACGGAACAGGCGTCACCGGAGAGCCTCAGATCCCAGCGCTCAGAGTCATCCCGAAGCCGAGGCTGTGAGCGCCCTGCGCTCCTGCCCTGCCCTGGCTGGGTGCTTTTGCTGCCAAGCTCCAGAAAGCGCGTACGCTTGCTCAGCACGTTCGGCAGCTCACCGCCAGATCCGCTGTCTGCGGGCCGGTCTGATCTGATCCATGCGATCGAAGATGCTTGCACTCTTCCTGGGAGGGAGCCTGTGAAACACTTTCTTTGCTAAAACCTTGACGTAAGGAGGGAGGGTTCACAATAGAGGGATCTGTCAGAATGTGGAGAGAAGGTCAAGACCTGGGAGGGCCCCGAACGGCATTGTCTACAGCCTGCAGGGCTCAGTCACCTCCAACGCAGCAGAGAAACTTGTTGTACGTGGTTCTCTGAAGGCGACAGAGCTCTACTTACACAGTTTCATGTCCATCTTCTTGACTTTTAGCGACACTCCGCGTGCCCAAGTTAACAGAGTTCCTCGTCCCTCTCTGCCCCTCCCTGGGCTGTGGTGGCTGCACCTCCTCCCCTCAGTACTTTGTGTCCTTCCCCAGGAGTCACCCCGGTGCTGTCTTCCCCTGTCACTCTCCTCCCCCTCTAATCACAGCTTCACACGGACTTGAGATTTGCGAGATGCATCGGGCCTTCTCCACCCGAACAACCACAACCAAGACGAACGCGTGTTCCTTTACTAATCTGTCTCCCTGCTAAGGTCACCCCTTCCAAAAAGATGAGTTCCTCTTATGCATGCTTAGGTGGCAACCCATATTTTTTAAAATCACAATGGAATGCTTCTCTGTGTGTAATATAATGATTATTATAATTATTACTTTTGTTTTCAAATGCCCATCTCTCACTGCACTGCAAGGTTGAAAGCAAGGGCTGTGATTTTTTTGTTTGCTTCCTTACATAAAACACAGGTGCTCGGCAGAAATTGGTTCAAGTTCTATTGGGAGGAGGAGGAGTTTACATCGTAAAGCAGAGTTTACATTATTAACTGCCTTTGGAAGTTGTGTAAGTTTTTCAGGGGCTTCTCTCCATGGCTTGAAAGGGTCTAAGAAAACTTTACTTAGTTGAACTTTCAGAGTGACATTGTTTGTTATAAATATCTGTCTTTGAGGAGTCAACCAGAAATAAGGGAGGGAAAGAAAAAAAAGGAAAGATATATCACTTCAGCTGATCCAACATGGCCTCCGTGACTACTGAACCCTGTATTACCAACAGAGTTTGATTCACTTTTGTCATTTTTATACTGAATTCTCACTGTGCCCTAGATAAATATACATAAAGCTGAGATTACAAAGGCAATTTACAGGAACAGTTGTAACAATATTTATTACATAATTTCTATAGGATTATGTAATAAATGATATATTTCTAATAGAGGGTAAATTAGAAGCTTGATAGCATAATTATGAATCTTACTGGCAGACTGAAAATTCTACAAAGCTCAAAGAATAGGATAATCATAAGGTCTCCAGGAAAAACCTGAAATATATTTTGGTTTATAGAGTAGAAAGATTAAAATGTGTGTTCCAGGCCAAAGATTTAGCTCAGTGGTTCCGGTGCCTGCTTTACAAGTGCAAGGTCCTGAGTTCGATCCCAGTAACCACATACAATCCTGGGCATGGTGACTCACGCCCACCAGGAATCAGTACCACATACCACAGTGCCGGGTGCGGTGGTTCACGCCTGTCATCCCAGCATTCAGGAGGCAGAGGTAGGAGGATTGCTGAGTCCGAGGCTTGCCTGGGCTACACAGTGAGCTCAGGGCCAGCCAGAACTACAAAGCAAGACCCTGTCTCAAAAAAAAAAAAAAAAGTGTGTTCCATGGATAAACATGATCGCATCTTTTCCTCAATCACTAGCAATTATAACAGCAAAGAAAAGGGCAGCTATTCCTCCAGCCACAGGAAGGCCAGCGGGTATCTGGAGCGCTCTGTGGTCACGTGCTATGCCGTGGAGGTGGCTTTCACCTGCTGACAGCTGGTCTTTGTAATTCCCTGTTCACTTCCTTTGTGATGCTCTACAGCAAAGAAGACATGGCGCCATCTGCCATCCCGGAACATCACCTCCCTCCTCTTTTGCAGGACCCGCCGGCTCCCCTGTCTCAGTCGCACAGAAGCTCACACTGCGTAGCTCAGTCCTTCAAGGCCAGAGCAACATGGAATCACATTTCAGCTTTTGCTCCTTCCCTTCTTAAAGCAGTCGCTAGTGCTTGTGGATGGGGGGGACGCTGCGCGTGGTGTCGGTACCCCACGCAGAGGCACGACTTCGGGAAGGCTGCTGCTTCTCTGATCCGGGAAACATGGCCTGCTCCACGGAGCTGGCATTGGTTGTGTGGCCGGGCCTGGGCAGAGGGCCCGGGCAGGCAGTGGCTGTGTGTTCCCTGCTGTCATGCTTCCCTCAATAGACAGAGCGACTCTCGCCAGCACGGTGGGGCTCCGTTCGTGGGTGCACCCGCCCGCTGGCACCTCAGACTGCTGCAGTGCGAGGCCCGTGACCACGGCCACATGCTCGGAGATGGCTGCTCTCCTCGTGAGCACGAGGAGCTCTCCGGATGGAAGGGTGGATCCACCGTGCTCTCCTGTTGATCACAAGTGTGTTTCCTGTGAAATCGACCCTAAACGCGTGCCGGTGAGCGGCGCTGACACACACCTCTTCCTCTCCTTTCTGCAACACCGTGAATGATGATAATATAGCACCGCTCCCCAATACCACTGAGGCGTGAGCAAACAGAGAGGGACTGTGCTTGCCCTCCTCGGTAAACCTGTGCCCACCAGCTCCTCTCCTCCCTCTGCCACACTGTCCCTCTCCCCACCGCCCTGTTCGCATGTGTGAAGAGCAGAGCAAGACCCGGCTCATTCCTTGGAGTGTATCTTTCTGACTGTGAGGCACCTGCGTCCTGCTGCTCCTTTTGTGTGGAAAGCATTAAGCCTTTCTCCCATTTGCATGAAGATGCTTGAAGGCCAAGGCAGTAGTATGTAATTAGAAGAAACAAGAACAGCAGGGATGCACCAGACAATTACTAGGAGACACAGGGTAAAAACAAGGTGGAGGCAAACTAGTTTGTATGAAAAGAAATTCTGATTACCACCATGGTTATTATTGGTACTTAACATTTATTGAGCAACAACACGGCATTATGCACTGTATAGGACATAGAATTAGGCCCTGTGCTAGCCAGGAAATGGCTAGAATTAGGCCCTGTGCTAGCCAGGAAGTGGCTAGAATTAGGCCCTGTGCTAGCCAGGAAGTGGCTAGAATTAGGCCCTGTGCTAGCCAGGAAGTGCTTTTGGAAGAGTTGTGAGATTCGTCCACACTACTGGTCTTGGGTGATGCTGTCTTGTAAAGGGGGCTTGGGACTCTGTCCTAACCAGAGCTTGAGTTTTTCAAAGATATAAATAAGACAGTGAACTTGGAGGTGAGAATAACTTCTGGTGAGATCTTGATTTGGGTGAGTTAGGCAGAAGGGGAAATTTAGCTATTTCTAATAGCCCTGCACACCAAAAACAGTCACTGGCCTGCTGGGGGAGCGTGTTTCCAATGGTTTCCCTGAATCCTTCGAAGTGGGTCTTACTTTCATGGAATCCCTGAAAACTACTCAATCTTGGTTTTTCTAAAGAAATGAAAAAAATGTTCAAGCCCACACATAAGGTTGTTAAATATATATATTTAATCCTGGCTAGGTCAAATAATATCAAAAATTCCCTGAAGGGAAAAGTTAATTATCTTTTTCATCTGTGTAGATCTCACACCAGGAAAAGTAGCTGGTAAAGAGTAGAACTTAGGCTTTAACATTTGCATACAGAGAAGTATGTAGAAATATGAAAGGCCTGTAGCCAGCCACATCAAGCTGTGACATTGTGTGCCACAAACTGTAACCAATACGTGCACAGGCAGTGACATGACACATAAGAGCCACAATATCTCTGTCAGTTGTGCTTGTTATTCACCCAACCCTTGTTAAATCCACTTAATACACATTGCCCTGGTTAGCTCCAGGCCTGAGCGAATTCTCACAAGTCCATTTTCAGGTAAATAAAAGTTACTCTTTTATTTACCAGAAGTGCTGGAGTTGTCTTGGATGGGTAGATTCCGAGGTATGGAGACGTCTCCTGTCATACAACGCAGAGCATCTTGTCCTTGGTTTTCATCCGTACATTCCTGAAACCGGAGTGGAGAGCTGGACAGTGTTTAGAAAACAACTTTCCAGATGCTTCGCAGACTTCGCCCCCTGCCTTCTGATCTGCCCCTGAATCACCCATGAACTCAGGGTTCCAGCCTGGCTTCTCAGCTACATGGGAAGGAGGTGTGTCTAGACAGACAGACAGAGTCCATTTTATCTTTAAAACTATATATTTAAAGAAGTTCGCACTTTGGTATCTTGTCCTGGGCAGGCCTGTCCTGGTTCTCACTGCAGCATCCTCCGGGGGACAGGAGAAGGGAGATCATTCACCCACCTGGGTCGGTGGCAGAGGCATCTTCCTCCTGCGCTTCTTGTGCAGTCGCGTCCTTGAGAAGACGATGGGTCTAGTGGAGCCTCCTCCCCGGGACACAGGGAGGCTCCCTGGAGTCCTGAATGCTGCATTCGAAGTCCGAAGTCAGTGTTTCACTGTCCCGCAAGCTGGGGCCACAGCCTCAGGAGAGGCTGGCCTTGGAAGACCGTCTCAGCGGGGTGAAGTCAGGAAGGTTCCCCCGAGGGTTTCCACACTGTTCTGTTTGCTTTAGTGAAGATTTCTGTGTTCCTGTTATGAAATAGCATAAAAGGACTGGGCTCTTCCTCTGCTGGTGCATAAAAATGAAGAAGTTACCCTTGTCTTTCCCCCCTGTTCAAGGGATGGAATAACCTGTCTACTGTCGGCTGGTCTGTGACGTGATCTACCCTGAGCTTTGCTTGTTCTCCCACTTGATGTCACATCTTATCTCTGCTTCTTTACTCCCCCCAAGGACTAAAACTTACCCAAACAATCCGCTTGTCCAGTCAGCAGCCATGGCCCCCCCCAAGCATAAATCGCTCAGGCAGCAGGAGCTACATTTCTTCGTGTTTTTGTCTTGGCCTGGTCATAGTATGAAATTTCTCTCCTGCAAATCAGAAGACTGCGAAACTAGCAGCTGTTCCTAAGTTGTCTTCTTCACTTTTCAACAATAGTCTCTTGGATTATGATTTGTTGATGACGTACTATAAAGACATGGGGGGGCCGGAGGGTTAGCTCAGTGGTTCCGGCGCCTGCCTTGCAAGCGCAAGGTCCTGAGTTCGATCCCCGGTAACCACATATAATGCTGGGTGTGGAGACACACCCACCAACAATCAACACCGCATACCACAATGCCGGATGTGATGGCTCACGCCTGTAATCCCAGCACTTGGGAGGCAGAGACAGGAGGATTGCTGAGTTCGTGGTGGCTTGCCTGGGCACCATAGTGAGCTCAGGGCCAGCCTGAACTACAAAGTGAGACCCTGTCTCAAAAAGCAAAAAAAAAAAAAAAAGACATGGGGATATGCTGCTTTGAATGCAGTTCAGTAGATACGAAACACTTTCTAATGAACTATAAACACTGAGAAAGGATGTTGCAAGAAAAATCTTCACAGAAAATGCAAATGTGTGAAAATTATTTTTATTACATTAGTTTCTGCTGCTGCAACATTTTGAGTCTTTGCTAACTGTATGAATAGTTTGGTTTAAAATTCAAATATACTGATTCAGTGACTTATGAAAATAAATACATGCACGGCTTACTTCTTCCTCTATCCAGTAAATATGACTCAGTTGACTAAACTCTTGCTATCAGTATATGACAAAATGGTCCTGGACTCACAGAATCTCAGGTTGTGCTTCGCTTTTCAGTCCACAACTAATGAGTAGCTGTATCTAGCTTCAGCGACAGCCTGACTTTAAATCAGGGATCAGAGTGGTGGGCACAAAGCACAAGCCAGTTTAATCAAGAGTTCTGCGGGACACAGAAGCAGCGTGTGAACAAGGAGTCTACTTCTCCCCGCTTTGACAGATGCACGAGTGCTCTTGTCTCTTCCCGACTCACTGCAGTAAAGGCTGAAAGGGTCCGCTAGAAGGCCAAGGCTGCTGCTGGCTCTCGTGTTATGGCATTGGGCTCACAGGCGGAGGCCTCAGATGAGCTGCCTCAGTTCTCACAACTGAACTTCCTGGCTGAGTACTTCCGCAGGTACGTGGGGCAGACCCACCCATTCCCAATTGTCAACACAGCCCACAGCACCTAGCAAAGCAAGCCCGGGCACAGGACAGTGAGCGGGCCCCCACCTTGAGCATAGACCACCCGGTCAGCACGAAGACGAGCTGGGAGCTGGGGAATTCTAGTCAACGGCCAGCCTGTAATTCCTAACTAAGCAGCTGCAGAGGGCAAGGAGGGCCTTTCTTCCCCTCTTTCTTCTCTTGCGGATGATTTTAGAGCCACACACAAAGCCTAGGACAGCAGAAAGCAAACAGTGCGAGGAGAGAAACTGGAAGATGGGGAGGAGCTTATACCATCACCAGGAGTAACGCACGTCGACTTAGATGCTGACGTGAGCTGGAAAGGCTCCCACTCGTGATGCATACAAAGCCATAGCATTCCCGCGGCTCTGTGTTTGGATGCCAGCTCTGCCAACCCCAAGGGCTGCCCTCGGCCAGCAACTTAACATCCTTGCCCGGTGGTGTCTTCATTATGCTCATGAGAATGTGTGTATTAACATGAACCAAGCAGATTTATTACTAGCATTAAATGAAATGAAGTCCAGCCCTTAGACTAGACTAGTCAGCAAGCACAAGTTATTATGCTTCCATTAGTATTAACAGCAGCGATAAGGTTAAGGAAATAAACCCCTATCACAATTTACATAAATCTACTTTTCCTAAATCTGATAAGGCAGTTCAAATGGATGGAGAGAGAAGATTATCTGTTCTATCTCTTATGGAAACATCATATTTCAAAGCAAGGCCCATTACGGGTAGTCTCAAGGGAAGGTTATCCACTTGAGAGCCTAGTTTAGTCTAAAAGTCATTTCTACAGACATTTTAATCTTTTATGTTGTTAGTCATCACTGTGGATAGGAGGCCTGTTGAGAATTTATTTTCTTGGTGGACATGCTCCGCTTATGCCGTCATTCTGGGGCAGTTACAGTGAATGATGAGATTTTAGAAATCACAAAAATAATAAAATGTACCAGGGCTGGCGCTCCAATGAGTGACCTTTAGTAAAAATCAAGGCAACAGCCCGCTAAGTAAGCTTGAAATCCTGTCAGGGGATAGGAGACGGGAGCGCTGGGTTTTATTTCCTTTGTGACTCAGCCAGAGATGTTACGTGTGGTTCTCGCAAGCGCGAGCGTCGGATGTGAACGTGACCTCGGGGCCCGCACGCTCGGTAGCACTGTCTTCCCGGCCGCCCCTCCCCGTCTGCCCTTAGTGGCCGGTTAGGGCTTCTCTCCGGTTGCCAGCTCCATCGGCCTCTCCGCTCTGTTACCACCTCTGTCACCAGCCAGCCCTCGAAGTCGGGATTTGAGATTTCTTATTCCATAGGAGTAAGAGTTCAAGTTCTCGCTCCACAAGAATAGCTTATTACTCTGAAAATACAGAAGGGAAAATGCTGGCTGATATCGCTGGCCCAGCTCTCAGCAGTATCACTGATTCTTGGCACACTGATGTCTCACAGACATGGAGAGGGGCAGAGCTGGAGCCACAGCCTTTTTGTCAACCCCGTCTCCGTGAGCTCGTGCTTGAAAGGAGGATGGTGGAGAATGGAAGCGCCTCACTCGGCCACAAAACATCTGCCCAAAGTTCTTTCCTCGTGCAGTAGGTTCACAAATATATTTCTTAAAAAGGAGAAATTATAGAACATTGTAACATATAAGGGCTTCTTTGTTTTCTCCGACTTCAATGCCCATCTTCTTTCGAACTTGGATTATTAAGAGTTATGAGCACGCAAAGCACGATGCTGCAGATCTCCTTCCCCACGGTGCAGGGGAACAGGCGGAAGGTGTGAGGCGTCAAGCTGAAGTCTTGACGCTGAGGTTCGTGCACTGATCGTTAAGCACATATCCTCCCTCTTAGCTGTGCGAAAGGCGCGTCTGGTGTGCTAAGTAGACTGTTACGTTCATCAAGCAGAAGATGTGCAGCCTGGGTTCTCTCCTCTTACTGTCAGCGAGCACAGAGCTTCAGACTACAGTTTTGGAAAAGAAAAGATTTGGGACGCCATGCGGCGGTGGGGGCCACTTCAGGCTTTGAGCCTGGCAGGGTGAGGAGAAGCCACCAGGCTTAGCTGATCTTGCCACCCTCTGGCCGATGGCCCACTTGGGGAAATAAGGTCACTGGAACGAGCAAGTGGCTTCAGTGTCCCCGTTATTATAACAGATTCCATAACACTGTCCCTACTTCGCATTCAAACTGTCCTTTCAGTTAAAGTGAAATCTGTGGCAGGGAGGCTGAGAAGCCACTGATTGCAGGGTTGGGAAGACGGTGACAACCAGACCCGGGTTAGAGTCTGGTGGTTTGTTAGCGCACAGAACACCCTCAGCTTTGCTTTGAGCTATTAATTAACCAACCAGTCATTAACTGCTGCTAACAATTGATTTAGAAGGAATTATTGCCCTCATAGCAGGAGGTCTTTAAGAGGAAAATAAATTAAAACAAAGAACTGCTGGATCTTGAGAAAAAATAGGAGTTCTTGAAATACAGAGGATGGTTGCAAAGACTCTAATTATCCAGTGATAAACAGTCATCGATGAACGTGTCCCTGTTTTATTTCTCCTCAGAAACAGCGATGGTTTGCTTTCCAATCAAGGGCCCCACTGTCTTTACTAAATGAATGATCAAAAAAAAAAAAAAAGAGATGTCATCAGAAGGATAACCAAAGTGGTAAACTGTTGTTTTAGTAGATTACCAAAAACATTTACATGGTTTGCAACTGTACTATCCTTGCAATGTGTTACAGAAATTTAGTTTACAAATAAAAAATTTCAATAAACAAAGCAACCTCTCCATACCTCTCCTGTCCATGAGCTGAAAGGCATGGTGCAGCTCCTTTGGCTGCATTGCTCAAGGCCTGGGCCCTCACCTCTTCAGCCTGCTTGGGTGGTCTATACTAGAGCAGTACCCTTGCTGAAGACTCTCCTTGTCCTGTTGCCTCTGTGACAGAAATTATGGGCATTCTTGGTATCTTTGTCAAGCAGCCATAGGAAAACCACTAGGAAAAAAGAAATTAAAGAGAATCTATTTTTAAGTGGATTATTTCATCCTTTACCATAGCCAGCTTAGGAATTATCATCCCCGAAATCCATTCATGTTTCCTTTAAGCGAAAGCAAAATTTATGTGCACTAGATTTCAAGTTCATTGAAAATCTGCTGTTATAAGGAACCCGCTGACTTGCTAATGGACCAAGAAGTTATGAACAGTTTTAACCTGGGAGTTCCATGCCAAGGCTTCCAAACCCTTGGAACTTTTGTTTTGTCTACTCCTTAGATAAGAAAACAGATTTCCCTGAACTTACTGTGACAGAATTGTAAGTGAAAGTCTCAGAAAGACTTCTCACCAAGAGCGAGTTCTCAAAGCTGTAAGCAGTGATTCTCTGGGAGGCTAGCCTTCTTTGGAAGTATTTAGAAACATTTCTGGGGGAATATTGGTGCATCCCAACACAGAAGGATCCTTATAACCCTTCTCAGGCAGGAACCTAGGGATATATATACACAAACATAAAGCAAATAACATTCTTGTGCTCATTATTTTTTTTTTTTTGAGGCAGGGTCTCACTGTGTGGTTCCGGCTGACCTTGAACTCACAGAGATCCTTATGCCTCAACCTCTTGAGTGTTGGGATTAGCCATTCGGCACCTTGCCCAAAGTGTGATTTTGAGGAAACCAGCCAGAATGTAACAGTGGCATTTTCAGTGTCCCCCATCTGCTCACTGCTGGTGCAGCTCCTGGCAGACGGGCAGGGGATCCCGCAGCCTCGTCCCAAGTTGATGTGCTCCATGAAGACTTAATCTGGAATCTGCAGAGAACTTTCACGCTATAGCTGAGGCACAGAACCTGCTCTGGGTCTGCAGCCTGCTGTGGTCCTGAGGGCCACAGGCAGACGCTTCTGTGACAGCCACACAGGACAGGGCTCAAGATGTGACAGGTCTGCAGGAGGTGGGCGGAGTGGGGACCCTTCCAGAGATAGCACCTGCTCTTTGGGCTCTGCCCATAGCTGAGCTATGAACTCCGCTGCAGGGGGAATGTTCTGCAACCCGCACTCTGGGAGCCTGCACCCCTCTCTCCTCCACTCCCCCCCTACCCAGGGCACACCGAGAACAAATCCACAATGCTACGGGGTTAATGGACCCTTGGAATCATTAGTTTTTCACCTTTCAAATTGTAGGCAATAATTGGCTTCTGGATGTTTGTCAAGGGAACAGCAGCCAGCAGTTTCCGCCCTGGGAAAGTTCTCTTCTTCTCTGGAAGAAATGGAGATCTTTCCTTCAAAATAATAGCTTACTTCACATACTAAAACCTTGAATATTATAGTAGATTGCTTTTAAGGAAAAGTAGCGATTCAAAGATAAGATTCAGGTCCAGAGTTCGCACAGCAGAGGTTCATGTACCTCTGTCACCAGGCCAGGGGCACTGCACCTGACAGCATGTTTCCGGCCCGAAGGCTGCCTGAGACTCTCCCCAGCGCCTGCACCCAGGGACACCAGCAGCACTGCCAAGTTGCTTTCTGTGGAGGCCCAGGCTGACAGGCAGCCCTTACAGCACATGCCATCTGCTACCGCAGAGTGGCCAAGCCTTGGGTAGAGGACCATCTGTGACACCTTGGCTCCATGTGGTGCCCAGAGGGCACTGGCACAGGTCACAGGGCCACAGCCTGCTTTCCCATGCCTGTATTTTTGGGTAAAGTGATTCATACCTCACCACCTCTGACCACTTGTTCTGGTTACTGTGCTGGCTGAAAGATCATCTAAGCCTTTGCCAAATGTAACGGTTCTGCCAAAACCGCCCTCCGTGGGCTCACAGAACGCCTTATTCACCATCAGCGTATTCACACAGCACTGTTTCTGAACAAGGGACACATTAGGTGACCAAAGAAGTGAGACAATGAGTTACACTCAGGTGATTCACTGGCTTTACCAGGTTCCCTACCATCCAGAAGCAGCTGGGTTGATAGGAAGGTGGAAAGGTCTTTGGAGGTGCAGTTACAGAGCCAGGAGGGTGGCGATAGCTTCTAGGCAATAGCTTAGAGACCTCATGCCTCTGTTATTGCACTTTTTGTTGTTTTTGTTGTTGTTTTTCAATATCAGGTATCAAACTCAGGACCTTACACCATCTGGGCAGGTACAGCACTTCTGAGCTACATCCCCAACCCTCTACTCTAGTCTTTAGTGAGACATGCCAACCGTTTGTGTCCCTCTTCTTTCTGGAGCAAGGTTCTTCAAGAGCCTGTGTGTGCTTCCGATCAGCATCTACTGTATGGTTCCGTGCCTCCCACAGCCAGAATTGACAGGTCCAGAAATCAAGGGGTGGGAATGGGACTGGTATCCTCACCATCATCCCTTGTGACCCTGGTGGCTGAAAGTTTTGCTTCCTGTTCCCATGAACTTAGCCTAGAAGTTTTGATTCCAGATGGGGAAGGGTTGTGACAGGAAACACAGCAATGATTCAAATGAACGAGAAAGTAAGATGTCCTCCCTGGTCTTTTTGGGTTTCTCAACACCTATAAAGGGAATAAAGGGGTGACTGATCCAGACTACCAAGGGAGAATTGCACTGTTTACTCCACAGTAGAAGAAAGGAAAAATATAGTAGGAGTTCAGAGATCTTGTGGGGCACCTTCCAATAACACATGCCCTGTTATTGAGGTCAGTGGGAAACTATAACAATCCAATCCAGGCAGGATGATGAATGACCTAGAATCTTCAGGAATGAAGGTATGGGTCAACTTGCAAGATAAAGAGCCAATACCTGTCGAGGTGCTTGCTGTAGGCAAAAGAATACAGATGAAGCAGTAGAAGAAGGTGGTTCTAAATATCAGCTACAACAATACCAGTTACAGAAATGAGAAATGTAATTGTAATGTTTTTTCCTAATTTGTTGATGTGTTTGTGTGTGAGTGCGTGTGCACACACACACATACATACATACATACATACAGCATGCATCTTTGTTTTCTTTTTGTGTAAAATGTTGATAGACTTAATATTGGTTCTTAAATATTGTTAAATCTATATTTAAATTATGAACATGTTGAAAAGTAAGTACCACCCAAAGAAAAAGTGTGTCTTCTATTCTGGAGAGGGAATTAGTGCTTTTCTTTTTGTACTTGAGACAGATGTATCATGTCAGGCATAATTATAAGCTTGCTGTTATATCTGGAGATGAAGCGTTGCTTAAGGAGAGGTAGGTTGTGATTGTTAATTATGATTTGTCATCTGGACTTGAGCAAGGAAACACTTAGAAAGCAGTAAAGTTCTGGGTGTGTCTGTGGACTAGTGATATGTGGGCTGTAAACTGTGGAAGAAAGACCCACCCTAGATGTAGGAAGCACCAACCAAAAGACTTGTATCCTGGAAAGAATAAAAGGGGGGAAATGAAGAAGTTTTCTTTCTTTCATGACCTTTGCCATTGACTGATGGTTTGTCTCCATTTCCTTCAGAGTTCAGCACGGACTCTTCACTGCACTCTGCCATGAGCTCCATGGCGTCTACCTTGGATTGCATTTCCTTGACCAAGTGACTGGCCAGGTTGAGAACAGGTAAGACATGCTTGGCAGGGTAGCTGCACCTCCCTGCCGGTCGAGGTCCTGCAGAAGAACTACTTGACCTGGGAGAGCAATGAGAAGTGTTTGAGATGCCAGCTGATCAATCATCCTGGGCCTAGGATTGGAAGAACTCCTTAAAAGACTTATGAAGAATGTAGACCACGAGCAAGACGTAAACTTTAGTTGCTTTAGGACATTGAGATTTTTGAAGTTATTCAACCATAGCATAAGTTAACCTAACCTCACCATGGCATCCACCAAAACGTGTATTTTTCTAGGGAAAAGAAAGTGATTACTGTGTGTCTTGGCTAAGAATTTTCATAGCAAGAAATTATTATTGTTGGCTGAAAGAATTCAAGCTTTGCCTTTAATGTTGAACAGAAATTGGCTTGCAGTACTGTACAACCATTGTACTTCTAATACAATGTTCTTTACACAGGACTAACTAAGATAGTAAGCATGCTACCAGGTAGGAGATCAGACCAGTAAACATGGGCTCTTATGGTGAGAATAGAAATCTCAACAGAGAATCTGAAAAAAAGTAGTCATCAAACATTTATTCATTGCCTTAATATTTATCCATCACCCGCTTGGTCTGGCATTGTGCCAGATGTTCACAATACAGGAACCGATTTAGAGAAGCCCTTCGTTGTATTTAGCGCTGGGTGTATGACCTGAACTCATAACAACAAAATCTTCACACTTGTTGAAGGTAAAATCACTCAGACACACTAGAAAAGTCAACTAACTTGGTCAAACTCACATAGGCGTAATAAAATGGGCTGAACTTTTATTTTTACACTGGAGCTCATGTTGAATATCTTGTGACTGCAGGAAAAGATCATTGGAGCATGGTTGGAAATAGAATCCATAGTAAAGTGTATAATCATTGGAATGTTGAGAAAAAGGGATTTTTAACTTCGAATGGCTTACATTTTACATGAATGTCTTAGTTTTTGGACCCCTAAAATTATTCACAATATATGGACGACTTACAGAGTAGTCATGATCTAGGTGTATGAAGGATTTCTCTACTCTGATAAAGCAGGGCTAAGAGATGTGAAGTCCATTTTCCACACTGTATTTCCCACAAACTCCAGCATTAGTAAGGGAAATAGTAATACTTTTTCTTTACTTTTTGTACTTATAAAATAGATAACAAAATGGGGCATCTTTACCAAGTGTTGTATTTTGGGAATAGTTTCTAGTAAATCAAATGATAGAAACAATTAGAAAATGGAAAATTAAAAGGTTTCTACCTGATAGGTTTGTCTTATCCATATTTCCTAATTACAAAAGCTGCGTGAATTCCCTGAGGACACAGAAGGGTAGCTTAGATATTTTTAGATTAGGTTATTTATATTGATTTATTAAAAATGTAGCATGCCATTTAAAGTTCATAAATACTAAACAGTAGCCATAAATACCTTGTAAAACTAAAAGCTGGGTGGACTTTGGAACCTACAGAGATAATTTTGTGCAGGTCCTAAAATCTAAACACTGTCCTTATTCCTGAATTTATTTCAAGAAATCACAGAGTTTTAAAAGGCCATCTCTTCTCTGGCCCTTGGAGTATTTCTATGGAAGATGATGAAATGTCTAGTGCTGGAACACGGCTGGTAAGGTCCGTTAACTGACCCACCTAAAATTCTATTCTTTTTCACTATTTGAATAAGTTCTCTAGTGGAGTAGATTTTTGTATACATACACGTACATCTCTCTGTGTGTATCTGTGGATTTATGTGTGCATCAAGCTATGCAGTTTTCTCTGGACATCTTGAAAGCAAGCTTGAAATACTCTGAGAGCAGTGTAACTAACTGCTCACGGTTGATGTAAATCATTAAGAATGTTCCTTCGTGGGCTAAAGGCTAATTTTACTGATCAGTTCTGATCATCTAATTTAATAAGTTGAGCAGACCACCATTTAGCTTTGTTACCCGGAGAGAACCACCTTCTCGGAACACAGCCTCAGCCACAGCTGCGCCTCTGGGTATGGGTGGATTTCGGTGCCCACCTCAGCCTCCCGCTGTCACGCAGAACACACATGGTGGTGGTGTGTGGGAGGCCGAGCACCAAGCTGTGCATGGCGGCTGTGCTGGAACAAGTCTTGAGGCTTGCTTACACTTAAATCTAGAGAGCAAGACCCGTGAACCCTCACAATCAGCCGCCCCTGGACGCAGGTAGGAGACAGTGCAGATGTTCTCAGCCTATGTCGGAAACAAAAAGTTCTCAGGCATGTTTCACTCACAGTGCTTCAGTTTGGGGATAACTGGTCTACAACATATTTGATTCCCCATTAGAAACTATTTGCATGCTCTGATCTTTGAATCCAATAGTGATAACTAACAACAAAATTTCGGACCGGGACATAGGAGTTCAGTCATACAGGGTGCATGCAATTTTTAGATAAACTTGCCCTTTTAGTTAATGCATGTACCCATGACCCAAGTAACACATGGCCTTTGCTTTTTTTTTTTTTTTTTGAGACAGGGTCTCGCTTTGTAGTTCAGGCTGGCTCTGAGCTCACTCTGTAGCCCAGGCAAGCCTCAAACTCAGCAACCCTCCTGCCTCTGCCTCCCGAGTGCTGGGATGACAGGCGTGAGCCACCATGCCCAGCACTGTGGTATGTGGTATTGATTGTTGGTGGGTGTGAGTCTCCACGACCAGCATTGTATGTGGTTACCTGGGATCAAACTCAGGACTTTGCGCTTGCGAGGCAGGCGCCGGAACCACTGAGCTAACCCTCTGGTCCATGACCTTTTGCTTTTGATGTTTATTTTAGACCCTCAGGGTCTGAAACCTGAAAGTGGAAATAAGCCCTGCACTGTGCTATAACTGACCCGCTCCCCTTAAATTCATTGCATTCCTACTCTTCATGACCCTAAGCGACGGTGTTAAAGACTAAAGGGAAACCATGGGGATGGAGTAGCTTTGAGGTGAGGATGATCCAGTTCTGCCCCAGTTTTGTTTACTTACTTTATTTTTGAAAAAAGAAAACATTTAAACTCCATGCCAGAAATGTAGACAAATACAAAAAGACTGTCTTGCCTAGTGAAGTAGAAAACTAGTTGCCATCCACTTATTCATTTTTTTTTAAGTTCTAAGGTCTACGAAATAAGCGTTCCACCATGTTCTAGGAATAGCATTAGGATTCTGAATGAATTGGCAGGATTTAAAGAGAGAAATGAATCTCGGGAGGAAATTCTTGAAAGATAAAATATGGCAGTAAGCAAAAGTAAAGTGTAATTTACATAAACACATTTTAAAGAAATATAAATGACTCAGGGGCCGGAGGGTTAGCTCAGTGGTTCCGGCGCCTGCCTCGCAAGCGCAAGGTCCTGAGTTCGATCCCAGTAACCACATACAATGCTGGGTGTGGAGACTCACGCCCACCACCAATCAATACCACATACCACAGTGCCGGGTGTGGTGGCTCACGCCTGTCATCCCAGCACTCGGGAGGCAGAGACAGGAGGATTGCTGAGTTCGAAGTTTGCCTGGGGTACATAGTAAGCTCAGGGCCAGCCTCAACTACAAAGCGAGACCCTGTCTCAAAAACAAAAAAAGAAAGAAATATAAAGGACTCTGGTACATACATGTGTATGCTAGGAGTGGGCGTGTCCAACCCACTCCCCAGACACAGTGGCATTGAGCTTTGTCCCAGATACAAAGCAAAGACTCAACTTTTGATGATATCGGTCTCTGAAGACCGATGACATTCTCACCCGTTCTGCTCAGGACAATGTGACAGTCCACAAAGCAGGCACTGTCCATTCTCTGTGCGCCTATCCCGTGGCTTCAGGCTCGCCATGCCTGAGAACCCGGGGTCCTCGGTGAGTGCGGCGTGGACCCTGTGTGGACAGCCAGCCACTCTCCTGGGGCCACATGCCTCATGGACCCTGCATCACAAGGATAGGTGGGCATAGGTTACGAAATCTCAGCAACCCTCCAAGGTGGGTAGAGAATGCAGAGGTCCTGCTAACATGACCAGAGGGTGAGGGGTGGCCTATGATTGTGCTCCTGTTGGTCTTCTCTTCTTCACGTCCTTCCTTCCTTCAGCCTTAAGGGTCTCATGGGAGCCCTCTGTGTTTGGGCACAAAACATAATAAATCCTTGCATTGCCATTTTCCACCGCAGAAGCCAACCCAAGATAGCACTCAGCAGTCGGCTGGGTGAGGATTGCTCAGAGCAGTGAGGTTTGGTCAGACACCCGGTGCCATGCTGATGTGGCCTCACAGAACAATGGCGGTTCCTTCCCATCCC
The DNA here is from genome assembly GCA_004025085.1 of Thryonomys swinderianus. Taxonomy (NCBI): domain Eukaryota; kingdom Metazoa; phylum Chordata; class Mammalia; order Rodentia; family Thryonomyidae; genus Thryonomys; species Thryonomys swinderianus. The sequence goes on from PVIC010013515.1 coordinate 18,290, forward strand.
AGAAAAGGGCTGGAAATCACAGTTGATGTTTAGTAAAGCATAAAAAGAGCTGAATCTTTTTCCAACAACAACCACAGGAAATGGAGCTATTGTTCGTGATTCTCGGCTTCCCAGTACCTTGTCCAGTAGGTTAACCCACAGAGTATAAGTGTCCAAAATTATGAAATGAAGTATCACAAATATACAAGATAAAAAAAAAACACAACAACAACCTGGCCAGGAACCTCATGTTTTCTGTGAAAAGAGTACAACGGAGAGAACACAGCGCAGCGAGCCTGGGAATCCACCCATGTCTGGAAGCTGCTGGTCAGGGGCAAGTTTTGTTCTTGCCCAAGCTGTGGTGCTCGAGCGACTGGCTGGGCATTTCCTCTAGACCCGAATCACCTGAGGGCTTGTCACAAACAATATAAAACATCTTTCCTGATTTTACTTTTGTGATTCCATTTACACAAAAACTCTCTATGCGAGGCCTGAAAAGCTGGACAGTTCAAGCACATGTCACTTACTAGTGAGTTACCCCTCCCCACAGGTGAAAGTGTTCAGATGGCTTTGTCAGGGTGGCAGGCAGTGAGCTTGCTAAGGTGAGGATGAGGAATACAAAAACCTAAGCAGAACCAGATCAGGCATCTCACTGGGGAAACCAAGTAGAATTTCCTAGTGTAAACTGGCTCTTCCCTGGACAGATCAGTTTCAAGACCTTGGCAGACTGCCATGCAGAGGTGGAGAAAGGCGACAGAAAATTAGAGAAAGAAACGAAGGAAAAGACGCAGAGACGGTAATTTCAATTAAAATGCTTTCGTGGGTTTGGGAGTCTTATGTTCTCAATCTGCTTTGCTCTGGGGAGGTTGAGGAAAAACTATGTTCCTGAGCTTTAGTTTATGAGAAGTGTGTTCCCTGTTGTAGCCCTTAAGATTGAGATTCATATTATTCGCAAATCCCATAGATCCTTGAATATCTTCAAAGTGCCAATGACATTGCTGACTCACACCATCCTGGGAGTTCAGTGAAGGGTTTGTGAGAAACAAGTATTTATGCAATGCACGCTTATCTCTCTACCTTTTCTTTTTGTCATTAAAATATTCATATCACAAATATTTATTAAAAACAACACACTAGTTTCTCAAGGATGTAACATGACTTTTCTGATATTAGGGAATTGAAGTTATACATAATCGGAGGAAAGTCTATCCTGGGTTTTTTCTACCTTTCTTAATATATTTAAATAATACAAAATTTAGGCAGAGTCACATGGTATTTACTATAGACCCAAGATCTGGTCAAGATGTCTGGGCCTGCCTAGACCCCAGGGGGCGCACTTGCAGGATTGGCCTTTCTCTTCTAGGCACTCTCCATTACATCCGGGACAACACATCAACTGCAGACTTGGCACCAATGTGGGCATGAGGTACCCTGTAGTGCTAAAATAGTGGCAACACACCAACTGTCCACTCAGGGCAACCCTGAACGTAGGGTGCCAATTGATACTGACAGAGTGAAAATGAGACCCCAGGCTCAGAGAAAACAAGCTTCTGGCTTAGAATTTATGGAAGGAAAGGCACCATCGAGACCAAACTGCAAAAGAGAGTAAATTGCCACTTCAGTGCACAGATCTGGTCATATGTCAAAAAGAATCAATAACTTTTAAGGAAGAGTGACTGCACCAGATAGATAAAATAAGGTAACAAGATAGCACATGAAAACTATTAAAAAGATTTAAAATAATTATTTTAAAGAAACTGAACAAACATCAAGAACACACAGAGAAACAATGCAGAACTCAGAGAAACTTAATAGAAATAACTAATTTTTAAATATCAAACAAGTTTTGAACTGAAAGTTACACTAAGCAAATGAAGTGTGAGATAGAAAGCAGTAATAGCAAAGTAGATCACAGGAAAAATTCAGTAAATTCAAATAAAGACTATTTAGAAATAATACCCAACCACAGGAGGATAAAAAGAAGAGGAATGACATAAACTTACAGAGACCTTCGGATTGCCTTAAAATACTTGGGCTATGTGGTTCAAGAGGAACTTGAAAATGTCAAAGGGGTAGAAATTGTATTCAAAGAGATGATAAACAAATACTTTCCAAATGGAAACAAGGATATAAATATGTAGATCTAGAAATGTCAGGGGTCACTGGGCAGAATTAAAGTCTAAAAGGAGAAAAGAAAGATTATTATTTGACAATAAAAGGGTTCATTCAGCAAGAGAACATTTTAAGTATATTCTTACTAAGAGTAAGAGAGACACAATCCTGTCTTCACTTCCTAGGAGTAGATACATTCTGTCCCTACCTCCACTGCAGCAGGGTGGGGCTTCAGATGGTGAGACAGTGGTCTCCTGAGCATCTGGGAGGGTCTTTCCTTCCCTCTACTTCCTCTGTCCCTCCTTCCCTCCTTCCCTTCTTCCTCCTTCTCCTCTCCTTTTTCTTTATTTTCCCCCCTCACCTTCCCCCATTGCAAGCCACCGAATTATGGGCAGTCCTTGTAGTACCTAATTTTAGCGTGCCCTATCTCAAACAGGTAGTGTACCAGGTGACCCCAGGTCTTTCTGCTTGGGTCCCTTCTTGCTTTCTGATTTGTTCCAGCAGATTCATTTCTCAGGAGTTGGACCTGAATCTTACTCTGACTTTGTGCTCTCTTATTTATTAACTTAATTTTGAAGATGGCCACGATCAGAATGTGTGACATAACATCTCTCTGTGCATTCACAGAAACAGTGGCAATCTGTGTGTGGTACTAGGCACAATCCTCAGCTTCACCCTCTGTCCCAAATATCACCAACCATGACAATTTCTAGAGTATCTCTTCTTCTAGTAATCTTTTATCTTCCAGTAATCTAGTTATCTTTTCTTCTACTAATTTAATTTTCAGACATAATAATTTAAGTCTTTGTTCCATTTTGTATTGATTTTTTTTTTTACACTGCGTGAAACAAAACTTCAGTTTTAGTCTTCTGCGTGTGGGTTTCCAGTATTCCCAGCACCATTTATGAATGAAACAGTCTTTTCCCCATTGACATTCACATTGATCAAAAATCATAAATGTATAGATTTACTTCTAGGCCCTCTAATATTCTAACTGGTCTATATGTCACTTCTTGCGCCAGTCCTATGCTATTTTGATTATTACAGCTTTGTAGTCTATTTTGAAGTCAGGTAGTGTGATGTGCTCAGATTTGTTTCATTTTGTTCAAGGTTATTTTTGCTATTCAGCACTTTTGTGGCTCCATATGAATTTTAGGACTTTCTAAAAATTAGCACTGAAATGTTGTTAGGATTATATTAAATCTATAGATCATTTTGAATAATCTGCACATTCTTCTAATCCATGAATATGAAATTTTTCTATGCATGTGTTTCTTTATTTTCCTATTTGATTCCATCAGCACTATAATTGGTTTAACTATAACTGAGTTTTACATAAACCTTACTCAGAATATTTTGAAATTTTTATGGAGTTTCTCTCTTTTAATTCATTCATGTGCTTTAATACAAGAATAGTTCTTTTGATATTGAACCATCTATGAATTCCTGAAATACTAATGATAATGATATAACTACTTTTGTATACATTTTTGAGTTTTTGTAGTAATGTTTTCTAATTTTTACATCTATGCTCACATTTGAAACTGATTTAAAATATTTTGTTCTATTTGTGCAACCCTACATCGAAGTTATTCAATCTTGTAAAATTCATGAAGGGTCCACTGATTTTCCTTTTCTTATAGAGTATTAAATAGCTTCAAAAGAAAGAATTAAATAAAAGTCTAGTGAAAATAAATGAGCTTCTTGCCTTTTATAAGTAAAACTTTTGATAATGATTTTATTATTGAGATGATGGATATATAAAATTTTTCAATATAATAAGATTTTATTTAGTATTCCTATCTTATTTCTTGAGTTTTGGAAGCAGTGATTTGTTTTAGAACTCAATTTTCTGACAGATGTAAGAAGAATTTCTCTCTTTTAGTTTTAACTTTTTACAGATTAGTGATATTTGCTAGACTAGAAACTATAACTCCTTAATTTTATTTCTAATGCAAAATATTAAGCATTCTTTTTCAGTTAAAATAATTATAGCTATCTCATAATTTTTAAAGGTTAGCAATTATTTAAAATGATTAACCTGTTTTTCAATTCCTATAGCCACTGTCCTTGCAACTAAATAATTCCTTTTGGATTGATTTAGTCTTTTTGCTTATTTACATTATTTAATTTTTTACACTACTTAATTTTTAATAAGGCAATGTGGATGGCAAATAGTAAATCTATTTAATATCTAAAACTATCTTTATTTCTCTTGATTTTTTAAAATAATTCTGGAAGAACCCAAGGCTACAGGGGCGCTCATAGTGTTGATCAATGTGTCTTTTAATTCACATTGTCATCAGCCCATCCATCCATGAGCTAAACCATCAACCACTAAAACTTAAACTGTCTTGGCTTATAAACGACAGTCCATCTGGCTTTATAGTTCAAGATCGATATTTATTTCCCTCCAAAAATTCTTTCCTGCATAATAACAGGGATATTTCAACTCTACTCGTGAGGCTGGAAGTGGCTGTATTTTCTTACTGGTCTCAGTCCAAGTACTACTCTAGGTCTGCTTCCTGTCTGAAGCTGACTTCTTTCACCATCAAGGTCCGTAGACCAATGGTTTCTGCCATGCTGTCCAATTCTTTTCCTCTTATTTATTTCCTGTCCATATATAATGTAAATTCTTTTAAAATCCGTATTTCTATTTCATTTTTTCATCCTTTTTATATTATTCCTATAAATTGAAGCCAAAATCTAACTTATCAGTCTGGCCTTAGCAAACATTTCACTGTATCTTTAAAGTATATGGCCATGCTATGTCTCTCCTTAAAATGTGCTTGTGACTTTCCTTGAGAATCATATTAGCAACTTTCAGTAAAGTGCACCCAGTCACGCAAGATCTGACCTCTGTGCTCCTCCTGTCTTTTTCTTTTTTTTTTTTTACTAGCTGCTCTGTTTCCTCTTAGTCTCAAAACACACATCAAGTCCACCACCCAAACCTTGGCACATACTGACATTTCTGCTTAGAATGAGCTTCTTTTGTTTTCTGAGCTATCTTCTGCTTCCTCTTCTCTGCGTTCCCTTAACTACTTCGAGTTAAATCATGGATTACTCTTTCTACATACTTCTTACTCAGAACTGTAACCACTAAGAGGGTTGATCAAACATATGGTACAGGTTTAAATTTCTAAAAAATGATTGTAGTAAAAAATATTCTGCCATTAAGAACCCCTCCTTTGCTTTGAGCACATTCATTCCATCACTCTTGCTGCTCTGAAGCCAACCTTGAAGTCCTCTTTTGTGTCTTCCATATGACCATTGTACTGCTGTAAATCCACCATGTAATGGGCTCATGAAAACATGGTGTTGCTTCCACATCCATCTTGTCCACTAGCATCGTGTGACTTCTGGCTCTTTCCCAGAGTCATCATGACCATGGAAGGTGAATACTGTGCATTGATTCAGCACATTGAGGCAGCCAGGACAGTGCAACTGAAGACATTCAGGAGAAGAGACTTTCATTACAGCTTCAGAAAGTGGCAAGAATGACCGAATAAGTGTGTTTAAAGAGAGGGGAGGGATTTTGAGAGGAAATCCTGGAAATGTGGCTTTTAGTCTAATACACTTAAGCAATTACTAAGCAATTTAAATATTCATGATACTTTTCCCTCTTACTTGGTTTATTGTAGTTCCTTTTAGTTTATTGTATTTATTTTAGCATCAGAGCCCACTTTATTTAGTGAGGTTTTCTGTGGTGTTGAAAGTGTTCTAAATCTACTGTGTTGCTTAGTACAGTAACTACCAGCCAGAAGTGGCTACTGATTCTTAGAAACAGCTTAGTGTTGTTGAGAAAGTGAATGCTGAATTTTACTTAATTTAGTTTAAATAATGACATGATAGTGTCTATCGTATTAAAACTACAGATCAAGATTTTGAATTGGTCAAGCCTAGAGGCACATGCATGTAATTCCAGCACTGGGGAGGCTGAAGCAGGAGAATCACTGCAAGTTTAAGGCTAACCAATGCTACATGATGAGTTCAGGGCCAATCTGAACTACATAATGAGACCCTGTCTCAAAAACAGTGTTTTCAATTGTTTCAAAAGTAGAGAAGATGAGTTGACTTTTTTTGTAGGCCCAGTGCCTAGTTCACAGTGGATATTCCAATTCTCTTAAAGAATAAATACACACGAAAAGATCACAGATTTATTGTTTTTGCAGAAGGGCTGAACAAATCCAGAGACCATTTTACTCCTTTAATCTCTTATTCATTTTTTGATTTAAACTACATCACTGATTCAATCTTTCCTAGGTTCTGAGACCAAAAAAAATTTTTTTAAAGTACAAGATGAAAGATTGAGGTGGTTTGGAGAATCCACACTATTGTGGTTTGGGCAAGCAAAACATAATTTTATGTTGATTTTTCTCTTATTATGGTTTTAGAAAAGGTCACTAACAATTATACATACAAACTGATGTTGAGAAGATTTTCTTGTTCAGAAACCCGATTCCAAGTAAGACAGAAGAGCTCGTTTATATCCTCGTGCACAACGCAATTTCCCCTCTTAAGGCCATGACTTGGGAAGGCCGTTCTCTCCTCTTTTATTGAGTAGAGAAACTGAAACTCCCATTTGGAACTGGAGCACAAAACTAGTCACAACAAAGCACGACAACAAAAGTATGGTGTCTTTTGATCAATGTCCAAAAAGCAAGTTAGGGGAGGTAGTTTATCAAGAACACCAGTTGGCTTCCTCTCTCGCCACGGCCTGCCGTGTGCACGTGGTCTGTCCCGGAGGAGCCAGCAGTGCAGTGCGTGTGACTATACTCTGGCGACTTGTCTGCCTATGAATTTCACATCTTTCTTTCAGCCCAACCACAACTGAGGCCCCACCTTGATTCGATTTGATTAAATAATCATTCTTGATGGCTCTTGCTTTCTTCCAGTAAAATATCTATCAGTTTTAAAGAAGGCCCAACTGCTATGGGACATAACAGACAACCGATGCATTTCTGGGGCTGCGACTCACTTTGGAAATTCCATGACTTTCATTTATATTTTTAAAAATGGTTTTCCTTCTGCACGATACAGTATATCATTCAGAATGAGCTAAGTTGAACTGGTAAAACACATCAGTCCAGATCTCAGAAACTTTTTCCAGTAGGGTCAAGACCACCGCTGATCCGGCCACCTCCTGTCGGGGTCCCACTGCAGCACCACGGCCGAGGGGGCCTGGGATCCACCGAGACGCATGCCGCTGGTCTCCCCACAGTGGAAGAGGGAAAGGTGGCGAGCTGCACGGAGGCTTAAGCCTTGTGCTCAGATGGAACACAGGTCCCTGCAGCACATTTGTCCAGGTAGATGCACATGATTTGGAGATGCCTTTGTGTCACAGAGGTAAACCTGTGCAGATTTCTCCTGGGAGTGGAAAGATGGCAGGAGCAGATGTCTTCACCAATGCTGGTGGTGACCCGTGTGCAAACCAGGGCACTATGAGTCAGCGGGAGATAAAGGTCTTCAAAGAGGGCAAGTTTCCAGGGTCCAATTCACTTGGGAAATTTGAGTCACAGTGGTCCCCGTTTCTTTGTTGTGGAACTGTCAGTAGTTAGCACTGGAAAGGGGAACACTACGAATATTGAAGAAAGCTTTGCAGTATGAGGTGCTTCCCATATCATTCCACTGTGGGATGCTGTAACTTCACTAAGCACATGAGGAGACCGTGCTTGTCCAGCGCTGTTTCCAAGACAGCCAGGTGCTTTCTGGGCACTCGTTTACCTAATGTCTCTTTACTTGCATTTTCTCATCTGTTATTCATCTGAACAATAACTAAATACTAATATAGAGGAATAAACATTTTTCTAAATAAGGACAATGGATGTGTGAATGAAGCTTTTCTCCAGAAAAGTTATAAATTAAAGTTATAATTTAGAATAATAATTTATTCTATATTTATAGAATTTATAATTTATAATTTTAACTTATGATTTATAATTTATAATTTTATGGATGAATGTTGCAGCCTGTAGATGATAGACAATGTCTTTCACATTTTTCTGTAATGTTGAAGTGTTGTCCAAACCTTTGTTCAAACAATAAGATACTTTTGATTAAAAACCTTGCAAGTCATATAGCTTTTAAGGCCTAACAATATCAAAGTATAATTTACCTATGGAGTTACAAATTAGTAAGTAATGCTCTATATGCTATTTGGTTCATTGGAGGTCATTAACTCTTTCAGAACAGTAATGCATTTGGACATTTTGAAGAAAAATAATGCTCAGTTAGCATAATTCCCACTGATGATTGTCATCTTTAGTCGTCAAAATTGTTAATTATTTTCAGTGTAGTGGCTGAGAAGTCCATATCTTTGAGAAAAGATTTCCATCCAAACTTCGTAAAACCAAACCCCAAAGAAGTACAAAAACCGTGACTTCTATGTGAAGTCAAGCTCAGCTATCCAGAGCAATTAAGTCTCCAGTTAATTCCCCTTATCTTGATCACAAAAAATAGCCCCCATAATAATTTTGACCTATAGGTGGCAATAGCGGTATTGTTCAAGTTGGCATAAAAAGATGGGGTGAAAAAAGGCACATAATTTAATGCCTCAGAAGAAAATGATTTAATGCCTCAGAAGAAGTAATTGGAAAAGAGGGGATACTTACGGTTCTTGTGGAATTTTTCCTTACTTGCAGAAATTTTCCATTGAATTCTATAGATTTGAATTTGAAAAACAAAACTCTTCTATGTCCTGAATAATGAGTCCCAACGTTAATGTATTTTGGATGGTTTTTGCTTATTCATAATGGTTTTTAAAACTGTGAACAAAATTAGTTCTTATCTTTGTTTCCACTTAAAAATATTACAATAAATTTCAAATGCTTTTGTCTAATGGGTACAGCTAGCAATTGTGTCAGAAACTGTGTAGTAGCCTCAGAGGCACTGGTAGGTCTACAAAGGCTCAGCCCAGGCACCCGGGGAACTCCTGACATTCAGTGAGGTGATCATCACATGTAAGAGCTTGTGCAGTCAAAGAGCTCTTTGAACTTGTAGTGCAATTGCTCTTAATGCTTACAAAGCTGTGTGTAGTGGCTCAACATACAATCTTGTCGCCTTTCTCCAATTCCTTCCTAAAAATAGTGCTTCCCCTGAGGGCTGAGTGGAGCTTTCTGTTGAGAACTATTTTTGTCTCCAAGACCTCCCTCAAATTTACTTTTCTATAGTTTGTATGTAATTATTTTTCTGTTTCATTACAAAATTGTAACTTTGATTATACAGCAGTTTTTCAGAAACTATGGTATGCTTCATCTCTGTGAGTTACTCATTGAACAAGTAAATGATCAGAAAAAACAGTTGATAAATGTTACTCTCCATAGAGGGCAAGTAAGGGGGTTGGTGAGAGTGACAGAGACAAATGATACAGCATAAAAGAAATGCTGACAGACTTTGGAAAATTTTGAATAATAAACACAAAAAGCGTGAGTTTCCCACACCTGAGATATCCAATACAACAACTGAGAACCATACGTGGCAATTTAAATTTAAGTAAAATTAAAAATTCTGTCTCTGAGTCTTGTGTGTTACACTCCAGTGTTGAGAGGGCACACGTGAGAAGTGTGCTGGGCAGTGCTGGCCCAGAGCATCTCCAGCCTTCCAGAAGCTTCTACAAAAAGCACTGCTCTGTGCTGTAGGTTCTTGGGGTGCTGATCTTGCTGGTTGTAAACATGAAAGGGAAATTCTATAGAAAAAGGTGAAGAGTTTCAGGTTCTGAGGTGCCGACTTGATGTTCAGAGCTCTGTGACACCACACAGATGATGTGTGTTCTGCAGTGCTGTTCCCAGCATGCTCTGCAGTGCTATTCCCAGCATGCTCTGCAGTGCTGTTCCCAGCATGCTCGGCAGCCCTTTTCTCATGGCCAACAGGGTCACGTGGCCAAACCCTTTGTCCAAAGACAAAGCACTAGCAATGGCTCCCCAGCATAGTGGAAAGGCTGAACAGCATCTGTCCTACATTGTTACCCCTAATCAACACTGATTCACTCACTTTTTTTTTGTATTTTTCAATTTGCCAAGATGAGCCATTATGAATTAGGAAATGTAACACATTCAGATTATAATTTAAAGGGCTCTCAGCTGATAGTTAATTAGCTTGATTCAGGAAGGATAAACCAGAAAAATGAATTCTTAATGGTAATTTAAAGGAAAGTACTTGCTACGGGCAGAATGATTAAAATGCCACTGTTTGGAGCAGATAAATCAGAAAGCAGGAGCAGTAGCAAGCACAGCAGGTTGGTGATTTTCATACTTGTGCCAGGACCAGAAACCAGGGAGCTCTGGAGAGTCGCATGAATCAGACCAAGCCACGCATGCAGGAAGCCTGCCCCCTTCCGTGGTCAAATGTGGCTTCGACTTCTGGGGCAGCAATAAGGTTGGCACATCTCAGAGCGAGGTGCATTTCCCCACTTGGTGCATTTGTGATGCATGATAGTAACCATCCTGCCACTCCTGACATCGCTCACTGCCCTGTGCTCGGCTCATCCTCGTGGTCACCTGTCTTCAGACAGACAGAGACACAAAGAGCTCGGGTGAGATTCCCAAGGTCACACAGGAAGTCAGGGCAGATCTCACCTTAGTGACACAGTTATTCCAGTGTCACTGGACTGGAATGGTGGTCTGGTTGCTGAGGGGTGTGAGGACATAGACGGAGAGGGAACAGGACGAGGACCACTTCCTCTATGCTAGGGGTCAGCGAGATGTCCAAGCAGTAACAACATAACAAAGAACAGTATTGAAAGAAGAGTATCTCCCTGTATCCAATCTTTTGAAGAGTTAAAAAAAAATCTTCGCAAGCACTACAGGGGCGCTGGACAGGTCGGGTGAGAAAGACTGTACCCTGCCGCCTGTGTGACCTTGAGAACAGTGTGTGAGCTCTGGGCCACACACCAAGAGCCCACAGCCTGGTGGGGAACGGACAGCCACAAAGGTAAGTGCACCGCCGCGTGGAAACCTCAGAGAGAAGACACTAGATCCCGCGTTCCAAGGGCAAAGCCAGCCCAGCTCCCATTGCGAGGAGCGGGTACGAGAGGTATCCAAGGGGACTGCGGAGGGGCTGTGGCGTGAAGTGAAGGCCGGCAGCTGGCAGACTCCGCCCTGGCATGCGGACATCTCGTGGACGGCCCTGATGGCCTGACCGCGGATGCGCTGAGCGGCACCTGGGCCCAGTGTTCCGCACGCCTGTAGCGCCTTCCCTACATCTCAACAATAAAAATGACCTCTAATGCCACGTGGCCCGGGTTGAGAGTTGGCAAGCCACGGGTAAAGATGGCAGAGTAAGAGCAGGGGAGAGGGGAGGTCAGGGAGGCTGCAGTGGACACCCGAGCCCAGAGGGAGCAGATGCGACAGACATGGGTAAAACTGCAGGCCGCACGGAGTGAGTGTCAGAGAGCAGGACGCTGCCTCCCGGGACCAGCCAGGTGCCGGCTGCTGGGAAAGCAGTGGACGGCGACTCTTTGCAAGGGACCCCTGTGTCCAGGGGGCTCCCGCAGCAGGACAGCTTCCTGCTAGGGGCTCAGCGTGGCGGGGCAGGACAGGGCTGGGAACCTGTTGCATCAGGAAGCCAGGCCCACGGAGGGTAGGACCAACCCAGGGGCTGTGAAGATGGTGAAAAACAAAACTTTTGATGAATGCTGCCTTCTGTAGGGCGATTTTGGCAGCTGATCGATGGAAAACCTACCGGATGCTTCCGAACAGTCTTTAACATTAACCTTGACTATGCCACCTTCATTCCATTCTTAGCATAGATAGGACCCCACTGGACTTTTTAGGTTCACTTACTGGTGGTCATCATGATCTTCATGATGGGGTCTCAGGGGGACAATGCCATGTGTTCTGGATCCTTTCAGCAGGTTCAATGCGTGACAGCTGCATTTGTCTCTTACACCTCTTCTCATGTCTACATGTGGATGTCTCTGCGGATCTTTCACAACCTTCGCATCTTGTTATCTTCTGCAGTGACTCAAAAGGGTAGTTAGTAAACTTTCTCTTTCTTTGTGGAGAAACGTGATAACCTTGCTGGACAGCTCTATGTCCACAACCAGGGAGATGGGCTTTGTGGAGACAGACTAAGGTGGCAGAAAGGGCTCTGGGCAGAGACAGGAGGCAAGGAGAGGAAGCAGATGGAGAAAGGGCAGCGATGCGTTGTGAAAGTGTATCCATTCCACGATGAATGCGTTCACTAAGTGTGGCAAACATACATTAAGTAAAAAATAAAGATAAAAATTGACAAAATCCAACACTACCATAAACACTTATCTAATGTTTAGTATATGCCAAATAGCACTCCACATGTTAAGACCTTTCTCTCTGGGGGTCTTGGTGTGTGGACTATTTACAGCTGTGTTAGTAATCTTTTCCTTTATTTTCAAGTTATGTCTCTAGGGCTGTGACTTCCCACTGGATGGGATTTTACGTATCTGTAGCATAACCTTGGTAGCGATTGCTAAACTCTGAAAGCAGGTTATACTTTTAGCAATCTAGAACATTCAAGAAACCCAGTGAGATTTGGGGAAAGGAAAATGCCTTAGGCCTGAGACTGGCGCACGTGCCCTGCTTAGAGCTCCCACCTCTCTGGCCTATCTAGAACAGGAGCCACTTGGGCTCCAGACAGGGTGACTGAAGCAGGTGTGTTCACAGACACAGCAGAGTCCCCAGGACAAGAATCCAAGGGTCTAAAGCGCAGCAAGAGTACTCCAGGACAGATGGATGGGTTGGGAAGTCTGGAGAGGAGTCCTGGGCGGTGGCCCTCACCCCCACAACACCCCACGATTTAGGGAGGAAATCAAGGCAGGAAACTGGGCCACCTCGAGGGTGAGTCATGAGGAAGGAGGCGGCAGCATGAGGAAGCCCACAGCTGCAGAACAATGCGAGCCACGAGAGCTATTTTTGTTTGGCTTCAACAATTAGTTGAGCCTGTTGGAACTGACAGTGTACCCGGCCTTCGCTCAATCTCCTCTTCTAAAACTGGAAAGTTTCCCTGCCAAAAAATACTTATCTCTTTCCTGCTTGAGGATGATTAAAATGCCATTCTGCTCTTTCATCTCTGTGTGTTTATCTCGAAATGAACTTATTACAAATAGAAAAATATTCAACCATACCAAATGACAGGGATCTGTTCCTGGGTTTCCATTGCTACTGTTTTCTGTGTTTCAGCTGCTCCTGGAACCGTAGTGTCTTGCAGACCTCCCTTGGCAGTAGATACGGAAAAGAATGGCCAAAGGCCTTCAGGAGCAGATGGCATATGTAGCCACCTTGTTTTCTGTTGTTGCATTTTTTAAGAATTCCAGATGGCTTCATTGCAGAAATAAAAATTCACATTGGAAAGCTTTGGTTACCCCCTACATTCTTCCCTTGTACTTTTCAAACTGCCCCTAAGTGAAAACAGATGGAAACTTTACGTTATCAAACCAGAAAAGAAAACTTTGTGCAGAATGGCAAATCCTAGGAGAAGTGTGTTGCCCACTGGGGCACGCACAGCAGTTTCTGGCTTCGGTGGTATCAACCCCATCCCCAGGAGCCCCTTGGAGCATGTGACTCTTCTGACTCCAGGAGACTGGCAGTGTTTCCGGAAGTTTAGAACACAGCTTTGAGCTGAGGATCTCAGGGTCCCAAGGCAGCCTTCTACTGAGTGGCCTGGGTTCTAGGGCAGAGCGCGACAGGCCCCCCTCTACTGCTCGGTGTCATGGCCACGATGGGCAAGCTCAGCGCTGCCTCAGAATTCCAGAAGGGTGGAGGCAACTGAAAACAGGTTCTGTCCTCAGTGGGAGAAAGGTATAAATAGAGCGGGTGTGAAGCCAGAGCCTCATGGGGTGAGGCATGTGCAGAATAGTAGCTGAGCTCCCACGAACTGATTTCCTTTCTTGTGCTTTCTCCAAGTCTTCACCAGTTTAGCTGCAAGTGGAGTGTCCTGGTCACTTTCTTGAGTGCATCAACATGGGCACAAAGACCTGGAACATCTCTAATGGCCACTGGCTACCGCTGGACTCAGATTTATTGCACTTTTCCTAGTTAACTTTCTTTCTTTCTCCCTGGGATGCTGCACTGTGCTGAAAGAATACAATCCGATGTGATGGCATGTGACCCTCAAAGTTTCTTGGAATTTTGTTTTTGTGTAAAGCATAAAAAGTACTTCTCAGAATTATTGTCCTTTCCTAGAAAGCACGCTAACAGGACTGGCTCACCCTCTCCTGCTGCCCAGCCTCTCTGGAGTAGGCAGGTCCTTCCGTGGCCTGGGTTATTCCAAGATACCCAGTTCCTGCTGATAGGAAGGGATTAGGATTTAGAAGATCCTAACATTATCTGCCTAGGCAACCACTTTTATAGCCAGACTGCAATTTTAATTCATATATTACAGGCTTAGGCTGATGTCCATAGTGTTGACATACAGTGATTAGTGTGGAAGAGAGAGACAGACAGACAGACAGAGACAGACATGGGGGGCATGTGCTGTATGAGAGGAAGACCAAGAGTTTATGCCCTAGGAAAGTAGATGTTAGGAAGCAATTGCTTTAGGGCCAACAAAGTTTAATTGAGATTCGGCAAATGATGCCCTGGATTATTGCTGAGTGGTAAATTCTCCTCACTTAATGCTCCATCTGTTGTGGTCCTTACCCACGAGCAGTGTGACAATGTGCAAGTCCCTCTGTCATCACACAGTCAGGGAGGGTTGAGCTAGATTTGAACTGTGCAGATCTCAGAGTCAAATGTTCAACAGTGATTGTCTGTTTCGTAATATAAATTACATTTCAGCCGTTCCGGTAAAGCAACAGTGAGCATACACTACTCACCATCTTCTTCCATCCTTCCCCCATTCCTATCTGTGATACTATTTACACACTCTCACAATATATTGCTCCGGGCCAGAGATTTAGCTCAGTGGTCCTGGCGCCTGCTTAGTAAGCGCAAGGTCCTTGGTTTGATCCCCAGTGACCACATACAACAATACCGGGTGTGGTGACTCAGGCCCACCAGCAATCAGTACTACATACCACAGTGCCGGGGGTGGTGGCTCGTGCCTGTCATCCTAGCACTGGGGAGGCAGAGGCAGGAGGATTGCTGAGTTCGAGGCTTGCCTGGGCTACATAGTGAGCTCAGGGCCAGCCTGAACTACAAAGCAAGACCCTGTCTCAAAAAAAAAAAAAAAAGAGAGAGAAAGAGAGAAGGAATATATTGCTCTGTCTTTCATTTTATCACTTGTAGCCTACTTGTCATCACTTAACTTTCAGCACATCACAATCTCCCCACCTGTCCTCTTCTGCCACGCCCCATCTGGTTTGAACCGGCTGGGTTTCCTCTCTGAACAGCCCTCCGGGGAGCAGTGGTGACCCCCGGGGCTTGGCTGAGTCTCAGGCAGTAACATTTATTCTGTGTGAATGGCAGGGAACGCGGTACAGATTCAGGCTGGTCTTTCCCCTCCTGGCTCACATTCCTTCTCCGCTCGGAGGGTTTCTTCCCTCCTCCTTGGGAAACGGCTGTGGGGAGCCTGGCGTCAGCTTGACTGTCTTCTACCCAGAGTCACCAAAGACACTTGACCTTCAAAGTACGTTTTCTCAGGCTGTGTCTCGGTATTGACGGTTCTGTGGCACAGTGAACCTCTCCCTTGGGAAATGGCTTCTTTTCATGAGGAGATTCAAGTCTTCTTCTATTTGAGCTTACTTTAAACCTACGTTGACGGGTTGGATCTTCTCGCTGTTTAGTTTTTGGTGGGGATCTATTATGTCAATATTTGGTGTCTTCTGCCTGTTTTTGAGGTGTCACATCACCAATATTTTTGTATCTTTTAAATGTCTGCTCAGGTTCACATCTTTCCTGTGTAGATTTTGTTATTCTTCCTGTGGTACCATCTTCTCCTCTAACCCTGTAGTTTAGTCTTAATTCCCAAAACAGTTTCTCCTGCCCAAATGCTACCACTTTCCACTTTACTGCCATCTGTCTAGACATCGGCCTCTCCTGGCCTGGCCTGTCACCCTGATCCTCATAATTCCTTCAGGACTACAATTGCTTCGGTATTATTCACAGTGAAAGACTATGTTAATTTTTTTTTTTATCTGTTCGCTGTAAGATTTTTCTGGTAAGATTTCTTTGAAAATAAAAGAATGCCATTATGCTTTGCTTTTATAGCATCACTGCAAGGCTTATATTAGTTTGCTAGTGTTGCCTTTGAAAAGTACCCAGAGATGGATGGCTTAAAACAACACATCTTACTGCTTCACAGTTAGGGAGGCTGGGAATAAAAAACCAGAGCAGAGCCGCGTGCCGTCCGTAGCCTCCGGAGGACCCTCCTTGCCTGTGCTCGCCTGGGCCTCTCCCCGCCATGCCTGGGCCCCTGCCTGGCCAGACGGCTCCCCAGTCTCCGCCTCTTCCGCCACAGGCCCTGTCTCCTCTCCGCGCTTCCGTCTCCTCGGGACACGGCGATCCACGCTCCAGCCCGACTTCACGAGACAATCGCACGGGCAGCGCGTGGATTTCCAGCCGGAGTCGCGTGCTGAGGCTCTGAGGCCGAGAACCCACCATCCACTCAGCAGCGGAACCTCCGAGGAGGTGCGGTAGGCCACGAACTGGACCCCCACCCTCCCTGCTAGCAGGGACTGGCCTGGGCGCAGGGCGGGGAAGCGGGGCTTTCCCTGGGACCCGGAGCTGGAGAGACGCACGGCTTCGCCATCATCTGAGCCTCCCCGTCCCCCTCAGCCCAGGTCCCTGCTCCTCCGCCGGACGCCGTCACCACGCACAGCCTTCTCTTCCCCCGTGGGAAGACGGTGTCTTCTCAGATCCGCCAGCACCGGCTTCTCGGGGGAACTTCTGCCACGGGCAGCCGCAGCAACCGTGCCCCGCGCGTCCGGCTGGCCCCGCAGCTCCTCCGGGAGAGCCGCTGCCTGAGGTCCGGCCCAGCGCGGACCCCGCGGGGCTCACGGTGCTGCTGCGCGCTGCTGCCTCAAACTGCATCGTGTTTTGCTGGTTTTACGTGCTTTTCCTGCACGTGTACTTTGTGATTTTCAGGTTTTCTGTCTCCTGGTTTTGCTGAAGTTGTAGCTTATTATCTTCCCTCCTTCTTATTGCTGGAGAAGAGAGAGAATCCGACTGTATTTGTAGTTATTATTACAGAAAAATAACTTAGAGATTCTTGCACTGCTTTCTATTGAGGATAGGGTTACCTGGCAACGGGAATTCTCACTTCCCTCCTTGCTATTTACTCTTCCTTTTCCTACTTCCTTTTTTCCTGTTTTGAACAATGAGCTGTTCAGCTTGGAGCCATTATTTGCGCCTATATTTGCACCAGAGCCAGGTGTGACTCGTGAGGGCTGGAAATGGGGCCGCGGGGATTTGAGATCGAATTCAAAGCTTCCAGCTTCTGTGAGGCTGTGCCCTGGCTGCACTTGGCTGTAATGCTGCCCTGTCGTCATAGTTGAGACCTGGTCATTTTCTCGCCAACAGAGCAGAAATAAAAATTATCCGCTAAGTTCAAGTTCCCAGTGTTTGAACCTAGAAGAGACACATGTACAGAAAGGAGTGAATACAACAATTATATCGCACCAAAATAGCAATTAGAGTATAGTGGCTAGGTCCTAGGACAGTGAAGTTCAGGTAATAAAGTCATTAATTCAGTGACAAATGCACCAACAGGTATTTCCATTGCTGTGATCTAAGCACCTCAAATACAGAATTACTCAAACATGTAGTGCCTCATGATTGGTACAGTAATGACGTATCCTCTTGATTTCCCTTCTGGTCATGAGTAAGTGAAGAATGATGTTATGGGAGTGAGGGAGGAGTTCATCAGATCATCAAACTTTAAAAAAATAAATAGACGGGCTGGGGATTGAGCTCAAGTGGTACCTCATCAACCTTGGACACCCAAATGCCCGAGTTCAATCCCTGGTACTGCTAAATTAATCAATCAATCGATCAATTAATTAATTAATGTGTATAATTACACGACATAAAAGGGATCCAAATTCCACAGACAGCATGATAGCATGTCACAAAAATCTTGAAAGTGTACAGCAGCTATGTGGCTCCTGCTCGGTTTTGTGTGTCCAGGTTTGCGTTTCGGTGGTGCGTCTAGCAGGAGTTTGTGGTGGGCGAATCGTTGCTGAGAACGAATGGCCCTGGTGTGAAACCCACGATGCTCTGGGAAGCCAGTGTCCCCCTGGGGTTTCTCTGGACTGACACTGCTGGAGCTGCTGTTCACATTTGCACGTACCAAAGATCGTGCACATATCAAACCAATTGTCTATTTTACAGCCAGAGTGTGACTCAGTCACTTTCCCGTTAAATATATCATCTTATATTTATGAGCATATCTGGATCAAAACATGCATTTTATGAAATCTGGGTTGTTTTCATCAGTAGTTGTAGGTCTTGGAATATATTTCTACCCTGGATTTATAGACGGTCCTGCTTTGTTTCCATGGTAATGCCCAGGGTAATGACGGCCTCCAGCTCGCTGGATGGACTGACATGTTCACACCAGAGATGCAAGAGAGGAATGATTGCTGTAAACTCCCATCATCCTCATGCCCTGAGTGGCCAACTGGTAAACCAGGCAGCTCTTATCAGCCACCCTTGGGTACCAGGAACTTTCTGCTTAGACCCTTACCTAACTGCTTTTGCAGGAAAACTTAGATATGACAGGGAGCTTCACAACAGCCTCAGTCTGATCAGAGAAGATCACAGGCTGCATATCACCTGTTAGGCAGTTTAGTGGTATTATGGATTCTTTGATAATATTCCACAACTGGGTATAACTATTTACATCCATTCGAACAGCATTAAAATGCACTACTCTGGATCATATGACCAATTAAGTTTATATGTGATGAGTTCACATATGAAAAGCCTGAGGCCCTTAGCAAAATAAATAAACAAGTAGGGTAAACAAGAGGCATGGAGATAGTGTGGATTTCTTTCTGAATTAGTCACATTGTTCATTCCTCAAATGAATGAAAAGTGAAGGAATGCTTCCCCATTCTGACATAAAAAATAAAGCTGAATAGCTCAGACACCATGATTTTTAATTTAAAAATTTTTCATTTAAGATTTGAAGCCTTATTGACCGTTACGTGTCCTGGGAGATTAAAAACAAAGTTAGCTAAGCAAAATGAGGAGAACGTGACAAACTACTTGAGAGTCGTTAACACTAAGGAACAACTTTAAAAAGGATAATTCCAAAGTCACTTAACTTCCTTAGGCAGACTCCACATCCAAACTCTTTATCATTTCTATGATAAAGAAGGACAGGCCAGCACCTGGGCAAGTCCATAGGGTGAATCTTTGCCACTCAGTGTACTGACCCTGGTTCCACCATCCTGTGGACAGTATGCAGAAATAACAACTTCTCAGCGATCTGGTCCTTTTCCTCCTCTTTTTCTTTTTTTTTTTTTGCTTTTGAGACAGGGTCTTGCTTTCTAGTTCAGGCTGGCCCTGAGCTCACTATGGTGCCCAGGCAAGCTGCCGTGAACTCAGCAATCCTCCTGTCTCTGCCTCCCGTGTGCTGGGATCACAGGCGTGAGCCACCACGTTCGGCATTGTGGTATGTGGTGTTGATTGTTGGTGGGCATGTCTCCATGCCCAGCATTATATGTGGTTACC
>PVIC010013516.1:0-28126 GCA_004025085.1 Thryonomys swinderianus
ATTTTTCACCCCAACGCCTGCCCCACCCCAGGAGCAGCTTTAACTCTCCCCTGGGAAGGGAGGGAAAAGCCATGAGGTGATGAGCCTGTCACCAAGGCTGGCAAGCAAATGCCGAAAGTCACAGATGCCTGTCAGGGTTGCGACAGCTCCCATCTCATGGATTTCTGGCTAAGTTCCCTCACTCAAACCTGTAGAAAGCCTCTGGTTGGACACAGCTTGATCAGAACTAATACACTTCCGGGTGCCCGCCATGGCAGAGCGCACCTATAATCCCAGCACTTGAGAGGCTAAAGCAGGAGGAGCCCTAAACTGGGGCCAGTCCGAGTTACACAATGAGTTCAAGGCTAATCTGAAGAAACAGTAAGACACTACCTCAAACAAATCCACTTCTCTGGGTGTGTTAGGGCAAAGTCAGTTGCTACAACAAATAAATCCACAAATTTCAGGGACTTATTTCAATTTATTTTCTAGTACTGGTCATCAACCACTCGACCACTGAGCTATAGTCTCAGAGCCATTTTAATTTTTTATTTTGAAACAGGGTCTAAAGTCCCTAAGTGGGCTGAAGCTTGTAATAGTCCAGTCTCAGCCTCCCAAATGCTGAGATTATAGATGTGCACCCCTGTACCCGCTCCAACTTACTGTTTCTCATTTTCTAGCAGTCCTAGTGGACAGGCAGCTGGCCTGGGCTTGAGCAGTCAGGGACCAGCCTCCTAAGATGGCGTGGTCCACAGGGAAGAGAGTAAGGAGGGCCCTGGCCTGCCGGGTGGCTTTTCCAGGAAGAGGTCACCTTTGCCTCAGTTCCATGGTGACATTTCATCACGTGGCCCCATCTCCACATGACCAGTAGCTCTGAGAGACATGGGCCCTGGACTGTTTTTTTTTTTGAGACAGGGTCTCACTTTGTAGTGCAGGCTGGCCCTGAGCTCACTACATAGCCCAGGCAAGCCTCAAACTCAGCAGTCCTCCTGCCTCTGCCTCCCAAGTGCTGGGATTCCACACCCAGCATATGGGCCCTGGACATCATTATCACCTTGACAGTTCCACACTCTGGACCTCAAGGAGAGGAGGACACAGTCCCTTTGTCCTGGCTGGTGGAGTTCACTGACTCAATATGTCATTCACATATCTCTGGAATGAATTCTCATTCATTCATTTGCAAATTAATTCAAGAATTTATATTGAAGTCATTGCCCGGGGTGGTTATAGACTAGTGGCTGTGGGCAACTCTTGGACCCTGACCCTGGGTACTCTCATCTGTAAGATGAACAATGAACAACAATCCCCACCTCGCGGGCTCTCTGTAAGGATCAGAGTTCGCAGGACCAGGCACAGTCTCGGGAATACAGCACTTCTCAAAGACATGGTCTCCATCTTTTCCAGGACCAGGCTGGGAAAGGCCCTAGTCAGCCTGGACTTGATCCCCAGAGTGATCGCAGGCCCCGGATGGCCTGAGCCACTATGAGGGTGAGAGGCTTCTTGGGTTTGGGGGAGCCTCGTGGAAAGCTCTAAGGCAGAAGTGGGCAGAGCCCACAGCCTCTGCATGCGGCCCCCTTCTCTCCGACCCACTCTCCGGACTCCTTTTCCTGGTCCTGGGGATCCACAGCTTCCCAGGCCTCCAAATGAAAGCCATGCTGAGCCCAGGACCCTGCACTTCCGATGGATTCACAGGCAGAGAGGAGGGGGGACGGGAGTGCAGGGGAGGCCGAGGAGGGGAGCCCACGCCTCCGCTCATTTTTTATTAAAGATCTGCTTCAAGGTCAGCCCTGCTGCCTGCCACAAGGGACTCCTCAATTTCCCAGGCTGTGCAGAGAGAGCTGCGTGCTGGGGGAGGGGCAGAAAACAGAGAAGAAGAGGCTGGGTGGTTTGGCCAGAGAGAGGGGCACAAAGAAGAGCAGGCAGCGCCATTCTTGGTGGTTCCCATAAACACCCTGTGCCCAGCAGGGTGCTGGGCATTGTTGGGGGAGCAAGGAAGCCAGGAGAGGTTGAAGGGGGAAGGATCCCGTCTGAGCAGGAGAGACTCAGGGCCTCAGGGCCGTCACTCTCCAGATACCAGATACCAGACTCCCCCGGCGCAGCATCCACCTCCAGCACTTCCAGCCGCTGCCCCAGTGATCAGGAAAACAGTCCTCAGCAGCTCTAACAGCCACAGACCCAGGTGTCATCAGGCCCACTTGACAGAAGAGGAAGCAGGCGTGGTGGGACTTTAACGAGACCCAAGTCCACACGGCTAGTAAGCAGCGAATCGGGGTTTAACTCCCCGACGCAGCCTCCCACCCTCCGGGCCCACCCCGCACTCTCCCTGCAGGGGGACCTCTGGGATCCCCTCTGCAGGACATTCTAGGTCCTTGCCCCATCCCTATCCCACCTGCATGGAGAGGACAATGGCCATGCCTTCAGAAGTCCACAGCCAGCCTTTAATTTTTGCCACTGAGAACTGAACCCAGGGCCTTTGCACTGAGCTCCATCCCCTGTCCTTTTTATGTCTCCAGACAAGGTCTAGCTAAGTCAATCAGCCTCGGCTCAAACTTGTGACCCACCTGCCTCTGCCTCCCAGAATGCTGGGATTACAGGCATGTGCCACCATGTCTGGTTTCACTCACTCATCTTTGCTTGCTGGAGGGTCAGCAAGTGCAGTTGGCCTCAGACTGTTCTTATCTATGTCCCCTGAGTGGCTTTGTATGAAATCCACCAGCTTTGAGGTCCAAGGGATTATTTTTGCCTTCCAGGCCTTTCTGTCCAGTGAAATCAGGATCGAGCACTAATTAAACGCCTGCCATGTGCCCCACACAGGGTCTTTGGCAGATGCATGTGGGCAGTTCTAGCCTGAGCCTGCCATCCTCCTGCCTCACCCATGTGCACCTCACGAGTGTCCATGGGGAGGGAGAGGAAGACTAGGGATCATTCGGGAGCCTGACAGCACGTGGGCCCACAGTGAGGGGCAGTCAGCACGCAGGCCTCCTTGGGACCGGAAGCAGGTGCTCTGGGGCTCATGCGCAGAGACAGGTCGACCACAAAGAACTAGACTCGGTAGCTGCAGTGGGCGACACGGCCACTTCCTCAGTCCTTTTTCTGTGACTGTAACAGAATAAGGAGATTGGACAATTGACAAGGAATAGAAGCTAACCAGGCACAGTGGTTCATACCTGTTATCCCAGTACTCTGGAAGGCTGAGGCAGAGGCAGGAGGGTCACAAGTTTGACCCCAAACTGTACAACCTGTCTCACAATTTTTAAGACAGGATGGGATGTAGCCAGGGTGCCATTTTGCATCTAGATCATGAGCAGGGCTGGGTCATGTCCGTCTCTGTGTCTCTTGCACTACACTGGAATAGGCAAGAATCATTGCTTGAGCCAGGTGTGGTGATAAGAGCCTGTAATCACAGCATTCTGGAAGGCTGAGGCAGGAACATCACATTTGAGCCCAGAGTTGGGGGAGGGCCATTTGTAGGGTCAAGGGCCCTGGGAGCCAGTCTCCCCTCTTGGGCTGTCTGGCGAGGGAAGGACACCACCCTGGCCTGGCCTCGCATCATGGTTTCTCTTGCTCTTGGCCTTGCTTCACGGTTTCTCTTGTCTCTGGAAAGGGGGTCTCAGAAGAAATGAGCAGGCCCAGGGCCGGGGGTGGAGGGGCTGCCTGGAAGTGGAATTCTCCCTGGAGATGGGTGTGGAGGCAGAAGGAGAAATGGGGAAGGTGACATGGGGGAAGCAAGTATATAGGATACGGGGGAGGGAAGGGAAAGGGGACAGTGGGCAGACAGGGCCAAATTTAGGGGCAGGCTCAGTGGAGTGTGTTGATGCAAGGGAGGGCAGACAGCACGAATCCATCCCAGATGCAGGACGCTGAGCCTGAACCCTTGACCTGAGATTCCTTCAAGAAGCCTTATTTATAGCACAGACACTCCTTCCACAGTGCAAATAGCAGACTGTCAGCAAGGTCAGATTTTGGCCGGTGAGGCTAGGAGGGAGATGGACTGAGAAAGGATTGAAGAAAGCATTCAGAGCAGATGTCCAGCCAACAAATATTTATTAAGCATCTGCTTAGGAGCTAGAGCTGGGGACACAGCCATCAACAAAGTCCTTGGCCACATGCTGCTCAGGTCTAGAGCTCAAAGACAGATCTAACATAGATGTCAGGTACAAGGCAGGTGGTAATAAGATAAAAGTAAAAATGAGAATTAACTTGTGTCATATACTGGAACAAATTCCCCAATGTTGTGTGTGATCGTGAGCTGTATATAAAATGTACCAATAAAGAATTCAATTTAAAAAAAAAAGATACAAGTTAGGAAGAGTACTCCAAGAAGACAGAGGGATGGCCAATACACACAGGAAAAGACGCCCTGGGTCACAAAATAAAGTGCTATTTCATGCCCCTTAACGTGGATATTATTTCACAAAAGGAAAAGGCAGCCAGGCATGGTGGCTCAAGCCTGTAATCCCAACACTTGGGAGGCAGAGGCAGGAGGAATGCTGAGCTCGAGGCTTGCCTGGGCTACATAGTGAGCTCAGGGCCAGCCTGAACTATAAAGCGAGACCCTGTCTCAATAAAAGAAAAAAAAAAGACAGGAGGAAAAGAAGAGAACAAACACTGATGAAAAGGTGGGAACATTGGAACACTTCAGATTGCTGGTGGAAATATACATAATGCAGCCACCGTGAAAACAACTCAGCATTTCTTCAAAAACATAGAATTAACATATGACCCAGCAATTCCATTTCTGGGAATATACCCAGAAGCGTTGAAAGCAAGGACTTGGCCAGATATTTGTCATTCATGCTTCCAGCAGCATCATTCACAGTAGTTAAAATGTGGAAGCCACCCAAATATCCATCAACATATGAATGGACGGACAGTGGTCTATCCATACAATGGAATAGTATTC
Source organism: Thryonomys swinderianus (assembly GCA_004025085.1). Classification (NCBI taxonomy): domain Eukaryota; kingdom Metazoa; phylum Chordata; class Mammalia; order Rodentia; family Thryonomyidae; genus Thryonomys; species Thryonomys swinderianus. The sequence continues at coordinate 4,883 of PVIC010013516.1, forward strand.
AGCCTTTAAAAAGATGGAAATCCTGCCTTATGCCCCAACATGAATGAACTGTGAAGACCTTCTGCCAAATGGAATAACCCAGCATTACAAAGGGACACATACTATCTGATTCTGCTTCTATGAAGACCCCAGAGCTGTTACATTTATAGAAGCAGAAAGTAGACCGGTGGGAGCCAGGGCCTGAGGGAAAGCCGGAGGTGGAGTTAGTGTTCACAGGATGCAGAGTCTCAGCTTGGGAAGAAAAGCAAAGCTCTGGGGTGGACAGCGGCGACAGCTACATGGTAATGCGAGTGATGGACACCACTGACCTGTACATCTAAAGTAGTTAAAATGGTAAATTTCACGTTATACACATTTTATCACAACCAAAAAAAGTTTTTAAAGAGGTTAAGATGGGCAGGGAGACATTGCTTGATACAGGGAGGTCTTGGAAGGGTCCAGTCATTAGAGAAAGGTGTAGGTTCAGAGGAAAAAGGGGCAACTAAGGGGTGGACACCAGACATGGTGGGCTGAGGACAAGGGCAGCGATCCTGAGCGGGTGAAGGTCTGTACACGGAAGGGAGCGCGAGGGGGGCTCTAACTTGGAGACCAGACTGCTGGGCAAAGACCCGGGAGAAAGAGGACAGCACACTCCAAAATCTAAGTCAGGGACTGCACAGGGGTGCAGTGGCCCCAAGCACAGGCCACAGTGGCAGGGGAAGTTGTTGAAGACATAATGGTAGGGAGTCATCACCACCCCTCAGTTTCCAGGGCCTCAGGGAGGATGCTGAGTCAGAGTGGGACAATACCGGAGGAGGGGCCGCTGAGCCACAGCTGGGAAGCACAGGGAAGGGCCCCGCTGCTCCTCCTGCCATCTTCCACGTTTCTGCCGATGCCTGCCCTTGGGTGACCCACCAGGAAACACAGCAGGGCCGTCTGGGTGACCCATGTGCAAAGGTCAAGTTCCCAAGGCCCAGGGCAGGGCAGAGAAACCAGTGCAGATGGTGCACCATTTGGTGAAATGAGTTACACAGAGCAGAAGCCATTTTGGGGGAAATTTGGCAGGCTGGTTGGGAAACCAAAGAAGAGGTTTGTCCTCATGACCCAGCCCAAGAGATGAAGGAAGCCCTGGCACTAAGAGACACCCAGGCTCTCCCCATCTTTGGAGAAGTAAGGACCCCAAGGCTTGCTTCTAGCCACACCAACTACCACGACCACTGCCCATGCCCTATTCCCCAAAGCAGCTCCGGCTTTAGCCCAGGAAACAGGGGCTGTAGAAACAGCCGAGGCAGTGGCAGGGACAGGAGCCCTGTGCCCAGGTGGGGCAGCCTTCACTGGCCCAGAACAGACAAAGCCAAGGCTGGTCAGGAACCAAGTCAGTGTGGTGAACAAGGTCCCAGGAAGCAGCTTCACTTAAAGAAGAGATGGGAGGATGCCCTGTCCCTGTCCCTGTCCTCCGCCCACCCCCAGCCCGCACACACCTGCACACACCTTGAGCAAGGAGAAGCTGCCGGCCTCTGGCACTCTGTCCCAGCCCTTGATCTGCCTGCTCCCCAATCCGCCGCAGGAGGCGCAGCCAAGCAGAAGGGCCAGCTGACTGGTGCTCTGCCCACCCGAAGCCCCTGCAGATGAAATATTCATGCAGCCAGAAGGCAGAAAACCAGCTGAGGACGCGCCCTGGGGGCTTTGGGGCTGCAGTACTGGCAGCAGCAGTTTAACCCACCTCTCTTCACCATCCTCAACCTTTGTTCCGCAAACAGTGTGAAGATCCTAAACACACACACACACCTCAAAGACAGAGGGACAAGGCAATCTGGGAGCGGAGGAGCGCGCACACAGACGCAGACTCAGGCTCAGATACCACGGGGACACAACGGACACACTCAGATCCAGGCGCAGAGCTGTGTCTCGCAAATTCTTCCTAAAACCAGAACCCCCAAACGGGGCGCACACTTCTGTAATCCCAGCACTCTGGGATGCTGAGGCAGGAGAATCAAAAATTAAAACCCAGGCTAGGCCCTCTGGTGGCTCAGAGAGACCAACAGGGCTGCGGTGTAGCTCGGTTGCTAAGGCTCCAGGTTCAATAGCCAGCAAAAAGTCTGCAGGCTTTGGCATGGTTTGCCGTGCTCCCCCCCTCACTTCCGGTCTGTCCAGGCCCTATTACCCCAGCCTCCTGGGACCATCTGAGGACGCTTGTGAAAGGCCTGAAGCAGGGTCCGGCACCCTCCTGGCTTCCACTAGGGAAATGTCTCAGGCTCCCAGTGTCTCAGCATTCAGCCTGCCCACCGAAAAGGCGAAAAAGGGTCGGGCTACCCAGTCGCGAGATGAACTAAACGGTGACTTGAACTCAGGGCCCTATAATCCTGACCCAGCAACACGGAAGGCCCATTGATCCCAACCTCAAAATCGTCTCCCTGTTGGATTATCCACACACATCCGGCCTTTGTCCAGCCTTCGGAAACGACGACAAAGATGTCCTGGAGGCGTCCCCTACCCGGACCCCCCCTGCACAAACAATCCTGAAGAGGACTCTGGACGCCGAGTGATGTTCTCAGATCCAAATTAATAACCTCTCTGGCCCCAGGCGTCCCTGGGATGGCACACGCCACCCGCAAGGGATGAGACACACTTTTCGCGGGGCAATCTCGCGCCGGAGAAGCCTTGCTCCACCTCTCCGCCGCAGGCGGCCCTCCAGGGCTGCTGAGGGCGCTGTGAGCGCCGGGCGCCGGTCCGCTCTAGCCTGAGAGCGGCCCAGGAGGCCGCCTCGATGGTGGTGCGCTGTCCAGCATTTCAGCAATCGGCGGCTGCGCCCGCAGGGAGACGGAGAGCGCGGGGCCGCGGGGGCCGCGGGGGCCGCGGGGGCCGCGGAGCTGCCCGGCTGAGCTGAGCTAAGGAGACGGCCCGGCAAGGAAGGCTGGAGGGCCTGGTTCCAACGCCCAGCAAACCGCGGCAGTCACCAAGGAGGTGAGAGCCCCTGATGGGGCGGGGGAATCCCCAGAGGGGCTGGGGCTGGGTTGAACCGCGGCCTGGGACCCTAGTCTTCGGGCCTCGGGGCGACGGGTGGGTGTTGGAAACCCGCTATAGTGTCTGGGCGTGCGAGTCACCTGGGGGACAGAGGTGCAGAACGTTGTTCTTTTAACTGAGAAGTAAAAACCTTGCAGGGTCACGGGCAAGACCCCGGGGCATACACTACCGTGCCCCTGCCCACCAAGAAGCCAGAGGCCCCTCCACTGCAATCCAGATGCCCTCTCCCAGCTGAGGAGAAGGACTTCTTCCCCGCGGAAGAGAGAGCTAGATGCAGGGTCCCTGTGGAGAGGCTAGTCACTGGCAGGGGTGGAGGGAGCAGGCCCCCGCCGGGATGCTGGGCCTCTGCCCAGCAGGAGGTGCCCGCAAGGGGACAGTCTGGCCCCTTCCCAGCTATCCAAACGCCCCTGGGAAGCGGGAGCTGGCAGTGAGAACTGGGTCTCACACAGGCTGGCATTTACTCTCCCACTGGGAAACCGATGGAGGATCCAGATGAGAAAATAGCCACTAAGAGTTTGGGAGGAGGGTTCTTGGCAACCTCTCTGGATGCCCAGAGAGTTTCTAGAGCCCAGAGCGGGCCCAGCCCCATGGCAAATTCCTGGTGGAGAGGAAGGCTGAGAAAAGAGACGCAGCCTCTGCTTTGCCGCCTCCTCCCCCTCCTTCCCAAGGCTCCTGACTGGACAGTGTTGAAGCCTCCCGCAGTTCCTGCTCCTGGCAGCAGGTCCGCTGGGAGGAAAGAGCTCAGGGCAGCAAGAAAAAGGCAGCGACATGACCTGGTATCCAGTGTCTATGTCCTGTCCTAGCTGTAACTTCTTGCTTCCCCCGGAGCTCAGTGTGCTCACCCACTCCTACCATCGGGGGCCGGGGCTGGTTCTCTGTCCTGTGTCAAGAGGCAAGGGAGGTACTTGGACCGCAAGACACAGGCCAGAGAGTTCCTCTGTCCAGGGGCCTCTTCCTCCTCAACCAGAACTAGAGCTATGAAATTGCTCCCACACAGCACCAGCTCTGTGGTTCTTTAACTTTATGCCCTATCCCACTTTCCTGGGAAGGCTGGAGGAGGAATTCTTGAAGAGTGACTGAAGAACGGATTGCGTTTTCAGAGGTGGGAGTCAGGAGCCACAGCCTCGGAAACCAGAGAGACACGGTGTCAAATCCAGGTTATGAGGCCTTCGGTGAGCCACTCAAGCTTTGTGAGCCTGGTTCTGCCGTTCAAAAGATGTCACTGAGATAAGAGATTGGAAACTGTAAGGTGCTGGAGGAGCGTTAGTACGCAGAAGTGTTGTTTAAGGAGAAGCTTAATACGGTGGAAAGGCTTTGACAGTGTTTGAGGCACGTCTGTCTCTTCCCGGAGGAGGTGGACAGTGCTGGAGGCTGTCGCACCCATCTGTGTGCGTGACACAATGCTATAGTTTGCTCAGATAATCCTCACAAAAGCTTCCCAAGGAAGGCATTACTGGCCCTTTTTCAGAGCTGAGAGATAGGGTTTGAGTGACTTTCCCAAGGTCATAGAGCCATTCGAGCTACCTTCCCAGGGGCAGAAACGCTATTGACAACCTGTCTCAACTTCTTTATATCAAGGCCCAGTTAAATGCCAGGTTCTTGATTCATGGTGCCAGCTGCACAGGTGGGGAGCCTGAGGCGTCCGGGTGAGGGTATCCAAGGCAGTAAGGAGATGATGCTCCCAAGGTCATCAGGATATTTCAAGGTAGAATGTGCTTTGAGTTGAAAGCTGGACCCCCCCCCCACTGCCACCCACCCCTGCCACTGTCCCACCTCCAAAGGGGAGTCTGGGCCAGGTCCATTTACTCACAGCTATACCTACATCCCACCACCTCTGCTTGGCAGCCTCTTGCCAAGTTTAGCAAGTTGGTGGTGCCTGTTCCTGTCTGAGTGGCTGGCATCCATCCCTGAGATGCCCGTGGTCACAGTCAGCTGCCAGCACTACCGGAGTCAGACGCCCTTGTTGTCCACGCCTCCTCTGCCCTCGTCCCACTGCTCCCAGGGACAAAGCCGTCGCTCCTCCTATCCCAGAGACCAGCCAGGGATGCTGAGGAGGTTAGGGGGGTCCCAGCTTCTTTTCCTAACTCCTGTACTCACTGGAGCCCTCGCCCGTGGGCTCAGACCTTCACACGCAGGGTCTCGTCTCAGCCTCACAGAACCAGGCACAAAAGTGCTATTGTCTCCCTTTCACGCAAGAGCAAAGCAAGCCCCGGAAGTGTGGGGTATCTTTCCAAGGTCGCAGAGCAAGGTCTGGGTGCAATCCAAGCCCACTTGGGCGCTCGGGTGGTTTCTGCAGCACCTCACTGCCTGCTTCTCCAGGCTCTCCTGGGTGAGAGTCCGCCAGGCCCTGTGGGACAGCAGGGGTTGTGGAAAGTAATGTGCTGGAGGAGCCGAAAGGCTCTGGGACAGAAATCCAAGAACCTTCCTTTTAGGCTCAGCTCTGATCCTGGCTTCTTGTGTGATCCTGAATATATCTCTTTCCATCTCTGGGTCAGTAAAAGTCTCCATCAACACCAAGATTTTAAGATCTCTGTGCTCTATAAATTCATATACCAGGAAGCTTGTGGTTCTATCAACAGAGGTAGAAGTCACCTCCAGTGTTTCAGGTTTATTATTTCAACTCAGATTTCAAATACACCTGTTCTTCCCAATGACAAGTTTGGGGTCCTAACTGAAAGGGGAGACCACCTGGAAGGGTCCCATAACTCATCCGGGGATCCCAGCACTCTAGCTTAGCCAAAATTAGATGTCTTCTGGCCCTGAGTTTGAAGTGACCCTGAAAATGCCCTCCCTACACCTTCCAGAGTTGTCTGCCAGAGCCTAGGAGGCCCACAGAACCCCCATGAACAGGTGCAGAAGAGCAACAGGGGTGCAGTGACTGATGCAGGATTTGTAGGGTTTTGAAGAGAAGGGTATTTCAACCAGCCGGGGGTGGGGGGAGCTAGTCCAGGTCAAGTAGGGAGGGCCGGCCAGAGCAGGAAAAATACCATCACCATTTATTGGGTGCCTCCTATTTCCCTCCAACTTCCTGGCTCTGTGGAAAGCTGGAAAGCTGAGGGGTTCATGAGGGGGGGAGAGAACCCCCAAGGGGGACCCACTGAAAGGCAAGAGGCTCAGTGAGAAGGTGGCACTCAGAGGAGAGCTGAGGTCAGCCAGTGAGCAGGAGAGCGATGATGGGAGGAGACCCTCGCCTGGCCCAGCCTGGATCTTCTGATGGCTCACCACGCTGGGCTTCCTGCTTCTTTGTTTTCTTCTGAGTCCTGAGCACAAGAGGGTCAGAGCCAGGGCTGTCGGCCCCATGTCGTACAGAACGGGATCCAGGGCCAGTGAGCCAGGTCCAGGACGACTGTAGGCCCGGGAGAAAGATCGCCCTCAGTGACCACATTAATCTGGGTTCCAGGCCGCCCCCAACCCCCAGGGATGCCCTGTAGCTAAAAGCCGCCAGCCCCACAGCCTACTGGGCATCCTGTCAGGCTGCGGCGCTGTTTCCCCGGCAGGAAGCCCGGCTTCAGCCTCCCGCCACCCTCGCCCTGGCCTCCTGCCCACTGCAGAGGCAGCCGTACCAGCTGAAGCTGGTGGGCAGTGCCCAGCTCCTTCAGCATCCTGCCGGGTCCTGCAAAGGCTACCAGGAGGCTCGGTGCACTCCCCTGGATCCCGGCACCCTCCGAGGGGAGCTGTAGCGGTCAGCTTCCTGCTCAGCATCGCCAGGCCTTGCAGGGCGGAGGCAGTATGAGCAAGCTGTGCTGAGTCCCTTCAATAGTAGCACGGTTCCATTACACAAGAATGGAGATGGAGAAAATAAAAATCATCAAGAATTGCACCATCCTAAGATAAGCCATGAATAGGGTTGTATCTGTCCCTTGCAGGCTTTCCCATGTGTTCATAGATCTACAGAGTTAAATAACGGGGTGCATGCTGTTAAGAGAGGTCTGGATCTGCTTTTTTCCTCTGTCACAAATATTCTTTGATGTCTTTAAAGATTCTTCAAAAAGCATATCTGCCCCCTCCTGGGGCTGCACATCAAACCACTTCCTGGCCATGCAAAGGCAAGGCCTGCAAACCCATGAGAGCTCAGGGGAGAGCTCGCCCTGCCCCCTCTTCCTGGGTGGGCCAGTTTTGGGGTCTGCTGGCCGCGGGCTCCCCTTGGAGAGCATGGCTGTGTGATCTGTGATGGATCTGGCAGAAGCAGCGGGCCTGCCTACTCAGTACCCTTTGACAGGGACTGAGGTGGGGGTAGGCCAAGCTAGTGGCAGGGAGGTCACCCGCCCCCTGCAGAGAACATAGGTCCAGCAAGGCCTCCGAGGGAAGAGCTCAGAACTGGAATCAGGGCATTCCCAATCTCCTGGGCTCTGATCTCAGCTGGGTGCTATCTGTACCCCGGGTTTGATTTCTCTCCTGTTCAGTGGGCATAATACTACCTGCCCCAAGTGCACAATAAGTGACTCGGGTAGTGGGTATCAAAGCATCTGAGAGAGCCACGTGTGGTGATGTGTCCTTGTAATCCCAGCACCTGGGAGGCTGAGGCAGGAAGACTGCTGTAGGTTTGAGATCAACATAAACTATAGTGAGTTCAAGGCCGGCACTACATAGTGAGATCTTGTCTCAAAATAAAACCAAAAAGAAGGAAGTGCTCAAGAAGTTTGGAATCCAGTGCATTTCTAAGAGAAATGATCACTATTGAGTACGGGAGACCATACAGCCAGTATTTAATGAGTGCCTATTTCCTGGGTGCAGTGTGAGCCCTGAGGGCACAGGTTGCGCCAGCGCTGACCTTGAAGGAAAGCGGAGCAGCGGAGGAGGAAGGTAGTTGTGGGAAAGGACCGTGGCAACCCGCTGAGATTCTGCTAGAACCCAGTGAGGCTTCTGGGAGAGGTGACGTTTCACTTGAGCCTTGAAGACTGACAGGGAAAGTGCCAGAGCAAAACACTCCCAAAAACAGTCCGGGGAAGGGCACAAAGGTATGAACAGCCCTGGCCGGGCAAAGGGGAAAACAAATTAATCTAATGCAGCCAGAGAAGAGGGCACGTGAGGCAAGAGAGGACAGCCCAGGAGGAGTGCGAGGCTGGGCCGGGCACTGAAGGGCACTGAGGAGGTGGGAGGAGCTGGGATTTATTTGGAAAGCAAGGAGAGGCCCAGAAGGCCTTGGGGCAGCGCTGCAAAATGGTCCTGCGTGTACCTCAGGAAACCCATGCGGTGCTGCAGGTCAGGGGAAGGTTCAGAAGTCATCCAGGACAGAGAGGCCGGGGGAGGCTGCCGTGTCTGTCTGGGCAGGAGGATGACAGCACCGTGAAGATGGGTGGGGTGATCCCTGGGAGATCCGCCCAAGGACCAAGGGACACGTGCACTCCGAGCTAGGCGTCCCAGGGAGGAAGACCGGTGGGTAGGGGGGCAGGGCGGAAGCGGGCAGCCGTTCCCCATGCCTGTCCCCACCCCCCACGGCACAGTCCTTGGCATCCAACAAAGTCCCCAAGGTTTTACAGTGGGTATCAGGACTGGTAGAGCAATCTCCCCCACCAGGGCGCCAGAGGGGTCTCTGTGGAGAAAGAAAAGCTGCGACACGTAATAGGTTCCTCATCTGGACAGTCCTGTCTGCTCCCCGTCTTCTGGCCTTGTCTGATAACAGGCTTCTCGGTGCTTGTGAACAACTCACTTCTCAGAACACATCTTTCTTCTCTACCTCTTTTGTTTTTAGGGGGTAACGCTCTCGAACAAAGGAAGTTTCTGCTGTTTGGACAGCAGGAAGCAGACATTCATTTGTTCATTAATTCATTCATTCATGAAACCTTAGTTCAGTAGCCCTTGTAAACTTAAAGGCTCCACGGTCATTACCGCCCCTCAGCCCTACGCAGAACCTGGGGTGGAGCAGGGAAGCCAGGCAGGAGCAGCCCTCACCGCACGGAGGAGCGGGGCTCAGACACCAGCAGTGTCTCTGCGTAAAATCCAGGTGACGCAGGAGCCTCCAGGGATGGCCAGGGCTTTGGTTGACTTTGGGGCTGGCTTCACCTCATTGGAGGAGCGCAGGTTTGCCAGAGGGAAGGGCGTTTCTGGCAGTGCAGGCGGCAGGAGTGGGGACACAGAGGAGGAAAGGGCACCGTGCTAGGGGAACAAAGTGACCGGGGAGTTGGGGAGGCCCTGTCTTTGTCCTGAGGGAAGCACAGGACCCAAGGGCTGCTCCTAGCCAAAGAGCACAGGCCAGAGCTGTCCAAAAGCCACCCCCAAAGGATGAGCGTGATTTGGACAGATGGAGAGAAGAGGGGGGCCTGCGGTGCCTTTTCAGTACATGAGTCACATGCCCTATGGCTCCCAGAGCCACTATAGCCACAAGCTGCATGGGGAGAGTGCTTGCATCTGTGTTTCTAGAACAGTCCATAGATGACAGATCCCAAGGACCCCCCACGAATGACTGACAGAGTCTAAGCGTGCGGCCTGGGGCCTGAACTGGTCAACCTCCCAGGTGTTGGCAGTGCCAAAATGAGGGGTGGGCACCTGTGGCCTTGCACATTCGGTTCCCTTTGCCCAAGGTGGTCTTCTCTCCTCCCCCACCTCCTGGAACTTCAGATTCTGCTCAGAGCCTTCTATGTGATGCCTTGTGCCAAGCTCCCTCCTGTGTGCCCCCGAGTGCCCAGGGCTGCCTCTGGTTCATCCTCTTTGACTCGGCATCCTCTCTGGTTCCATTTCCTGTGTGCCAAGTCCTCTCTGCACTAGTGTACACATCTTCTCCTCACCACGTCCTGTGATGTAGGCAAGTCACAGCCAAGAGAAACTGAGGCATGGGGAGGTTCACAATGTCACCTACATTTCCCTGCTGGGTGTGATTGCACATGGCTGTAATTCCCAAATTCTAGCGGGCGCAGGCAGGAGGACCACAAGCTCAAACCCAAGCATGGGCAACCTGTTGATTTACCAAGATCCTGTCTCATAATAAAAAATAAAAGGTGCTGGGAATATAGCTTGGTGGGCTGGGGATTTAGCTCAACTGGTACCACACCCACCTTGGAAGCACAAGGACCTGAGTTCAATCCCTGGTACTGCAAACAAAACAAAACAAAACTGTGGCCTTAATGGAATATAGCTTGGCGTGAAGGCCCTCAGTTCAGTTCAATCCCCGGTACTAGGAAAAAAATTAAAAAGAGCCAGGCGTGGTGGCTCATGCCTGTAATCCCAGCACTCGGGAGGCAGAGACAGGAGGACTGCTGAGTTCGAGGCTTGCCTGGGCTACATAGTGAGCTCAGGGCCAGCCTGAACTACAAAGCGAAACCCTGTCTCAAAAAAAACAAAAAAGAGAGGCCGGGGATTTATCTCAAGTAGTACCGTGCCTCCTTTGGAAACACAAGGGCCCAAGTTTGATCCCAGGACCACAAAAAAAAAATGGCCACTATGGTACAACCATAGTGGTCACATGGTTCCAAGATGCCTTGGACTGGTTGCTCTTAGAGGACAAGGACCTTGTCATTTATTGCTGCAGGTGCTCAAGGCAAGCTCAGGGCTGGTATAAAGGAGGTGCTCAGTGTCCTCATGTGTGGGAGGGGCTACAGGCTGACAGTCGCGTCCCGATGGAGGCTCTAAACTCTGGGGTTCTAGGCCCAGGGAGGGGACCTGGGAGCAGAGATGGGGACTCCCAACCCATACAGAAGGCTTTGTCTCTTCTGTGGTGGTGAGAATTCTGTCTCCCACAGAAGATTCACCCTTGCTCCTGGTCAGGAGCCGGGGAGGGCTGTGGCTGGGCAGTGCCAGCATCCTGATGAAGATTCTGGGCTGATGAGAGCTGGGTGGCAGCTCAGAGAGCCCTGGCCTCATGACTTGTCCCCGCTCCCACTGTGACTTTATGAGGCTCACTTGCTCCCAGAGGGAGGAAGGCCTCCCTGTGCCACCACCCACCACCCCCACCTCCCACCCTTGATCCCTCAGGAGCTGTGGGTTATTGTCAATGATGTTGCTAATTAACTGCTTAATTAACTATTTAGGCTAATCAGATTAATTGACATTAATTGGTTACCATTTGTCAAGGACCCTGAAAGCCGAGCCTCTCAGAGTTGGGGTGTCTGGCGCTGGGCAGGGGAGTCAGGAAGTGTTCCCCTCTGTGTGAGCAGGTGACAAGAAGGGACAGGCCTGAGGACCCCACGGCCGCTGTCTGGGTTGGCACCTCTTGGCAGGACCCAGGCTGACCCTGGACTCCTTCAGCACCTCTTCTTCTTCCTCTTCTTTGCATTAAAAAAATAAATAAAATAAAAGTTTGACAAGGACCAGGGAGAAGACCCAAAAAAACCTTCCCTTCCTGCATCCTCAAGGGCTGTAAAGATGTCTGAGAGAGAAACTTTCAAATCCTAAATTAGGGCCAGGGATTTAGCTCAGTGGCTCCACACCTGCCTTGCAAGCACAAGATTGTGAGTTCGATTCCTGGTACCGCCAAAAAAAAAAAATCTTAAATAAGCCATGATATATGTAGGTCACCACATAACTGCTGGGATGCCGTGCATATATTCAGTGATAAGAAAAAAAAAGATCAGCAGTAGAGAGTAGATAAAATATGTAAAATATTAAACTGTGATAAAATGATGAGATTTGCATTATTTAGTCAATTACAGTCCCTCAAAACCACAGTACATTTTAATGCCTGTTTAAAAACACAGTTTACAGTTTAAAATTATACCACTTGAAACAACAACCACCAAAAAAAAAAAAAAACTACTATGAAATGCATCCTACGTTTTAGGAGGGAAAAAAAAGCTAACCCACTCAAGAACAGGAGTGTGAATTTGTCTCTAGTGCTCTCCTCTCAAGAGCAGGTGGCCCCCACGTGAAGGCTACGCCAGATGGGAGTGGGGTCCGCCCGGTGACCCCTCTGGGTGTCCTTCCCCCGCTCTGGGCCCCAGCTTCCTCAGTCGTGAGTGCGGGGCCTGCCTTCCTGAGAGGGTGCTGCTCCCTTGTGAGGAGCAGAGGAGGTGTGGATTTTGGGTACGCTGCAGATGTGTACAGATGTGAGGGGAGAGGGGGGACTATTCTGGGGGGAGAGTCAAGCTCCCAAAATAAAGGAGTTGCTTCTTCAGCAAAAAAGAGAGGCTCCCCTCTTGGTGACAGGCGTCTCCAGCACGACCAGGGGAGATACAGAGAATGAATGTGGGGACTCTCTTCCCCTTTACTGCCCGCTCCTGCAGCCCCTGGGGGAAGGACTGGGAGAGACTAGAGGCTGTTGCCTAGCAACGAGAGGCACATCTGGATCGATGGAAAAGGCAGGCGATGCTCCAGCCCCCAGCCCAGCTCTCCCTGACTCTCTTTGATCTCAGCCGGCCCAGCAGGAACCTGGGGGGGATGCCCAGGGCAGCCTGCCTCATTAGAGCCGAGCCAATAGAGGGAATTTTCCATAATGAGATTGTGTGGCCAGTGGTGGCACCTGCCCCTGGCCTCTCCTGGCCCCCTCCCCGATGGGTGGAAGAGGTCTGCCTGTCTGTCTGGCATCCACCGTTCCTGTTGATATAGCTCCTGTGGCTGGGGCACGCATGGGGGACACTTCACTTCCCAACTTTGACTCTTCTCAGCTCTGGCCTGCCCGGGACATCCCACCCCTGCCCGGATGTCCCCGGTGCTGTCCAGGGGAGAGAAACCAAAAGGAAAGGGGTCTCGGCCGTACAGCTTTTACTGGTCTTTCTCAGGCCCGTTTCCAGGTGTGAGCAGGAAGGTCCATCCCCAGGAGAAGAAAGTGATGGAGGCTGGGGGCACACATGAGCCCCTCTGCTTTCACAGAGGCCAGCGTGGAGGGTCTGCAAAGAGCAGCAGAGTCTTGCCCCTAAGCCTCCTGGCTTACACCCTCCCAGAGCCAAGGATCATCACTTCCCAGCAGCCCAGTGCCAGCGCTAGTGCCAGCTCAGCTGGTGCCGCTCTTTTGAGCCACCCCCCACCCTGCCCCCAAATCTCCGCCCCAGCTCAGGCTGCAAAGAGCACATCGCTCCACACCTGCGGGGTGACAGCTTCCGTGAAGGCCACAAAGACGAGCAAGATGGGCCAGGGGGGCAGGGGTCCCTTTGTTCCGCTAGAGCGCAGTGGCCGGACTGAAGCATCAAGCGCTTGTCGGGAGTTGGTGCCGTGCACACAGGGCTGCCCGTGCAGACCCAGCGGGACTGTCCTGTGCTCTCCAACTCACCGCTCGAGTCCGTAAGACTGGAGTGAGCCTCCCCTGTCCTCTGCTAGGGCAGCGCCTCCGAGCTCCTGTTGGCCGAGCCTGTCCCCCCTGTAAGAAGCCCGTCCTGGGGTGCAGTGGCCTGTGCTGGTCTCATCAGGGCTGTACTGCCCAGTCTGCAGGGAGCACATAGCTCCCTGCAGAGGCATCCTTGTCTCCTGGGCCTCCGCCCAGATTTCCATGCTAAGGATCCCAAAGGGAACCAAGGGGAACAAGTGACCTTTAGCTGATAGGCAGAAACCGAGGGACCAGGCGCATCCTCACCTGCTCACAGGCAGCTCTGGACTCCTCAAAGTAAGAGATTGAGAGCAGTGACCAAGGGCCTCTCACACCGGAGTCCCTGGAGAAGGCAGTGGTGAAGTACAAGTAGTGAGCTCCCCGCCTGTGCAAGCTAAGATGCGCATTCAGACATGCAGAGCGGTGCTGGACACCAGGGACAAGCTAGACCAGCCCAGTTGTGGCCCTCGGGCTCGGCTGGCCAAGGAATAACTAGGATAGGACAAGGTAAGTGCTGACAGTGGCTGCCAGAGGGGGACAGAGGAGACACTTCCCGCCCGGGACATCATCCAGGCCAGAGAAGGCTTCACAGAGCAGGTGAAGCAGGATGGAGAGGAGGGCTTCCGGGAGCTGTGTTCCTGGGTGGAGGAGAGAGCCTGGGGGCAGACAGGCTGCCCAGAACCCACAGGCCGTCAAGTCGCCGGGTTTTTCCTGCGGTCAGCAGGCTCGTCGTCCCTGCCTCTGCCTCGCCTTCCCCAGATACCTCCCCTCGGTTCTGGGAACTCTGCCAGCCCACCACCCCCATCCAACAGCACAGGCAGTCCGCAGAGGAGGAGACTGGCCAAGCCCTGCCTGGGCACCGCTGGACCCTCCTGAGACTTAATAGAGGAGGAGGGCAGGAGAGGGACTGCAGAAATGCCACCGTGGCATAGAGCTGGATGCCCACAATCACCTGCCCGGGTCATCCTGCCTGCCCCTCCTGGAACCAGCCCTCCCACCCCAGTGCAAGCAGCCCCAGCCCGGGGATTCTGGTCAGATCTTTTCTCTGGCTCCAGCCAGGGCCAGGAAGCTCTAGCTGCTAAATAATTGAAAGGAAGGCTTTCAGCAGCGCGGCTCCCTCCCCTGGCGGCAGCGTCTTCTGGAGGCTTGGGTAACAAACAGCAGTCAGCAGCGGCGCCTCCCCAGAGAGACTTCAAGGCAGGGGGAGCCTCGGGTAACCCTCTCGCTCCCAGCACCTCGCTGCCACCCAGCCTCTGTGTGTTGCCATCTGTGAAAAGTGACCTTATTTGCCTATGAGCCTTTACAGCTTTGTGCAGTCTTTGTGCCTGATCTGATTTATGCAGATCTGATTTATACAGAGCTTTCTTTCTTTTTTCTCTTGTCTTTCTCTTTCTTCTCTGTCTCTGTTTCTGTCTCTGTCTCTGTCTGTCTGCCTGTCCCCCCCCTCTTCTTTGTGATACTGGAGATTGAATCCAGGACTTTCACATAAAATAAGAAGATCACTATGAAACAGGTCTCACTAAGTTCCCGAGGCTGGGCTTGAACTTGTGATCCTCCTGCCTTACCCTCCCAGACTTCTGGGATTACAGCGTGTACCACTCTGGCAGTCTAGACCTCTGTTTTTCACTGGGCTAACCTATGTCTGTTATAGTTTAGATTAGTTGTTAAGGCAACTGGTATAATTTCCAGGTGGCAGCAAGAGCTAACACTTAATACTTGGAGTTTATCGTGTCTTAGGGACTGCATTGTATGAATATTAACTCCTTGGCCCTCACAGCCACCCCAAGAGGTGGGTGCTGGCCCCAAGCCCGCTCCGCAGAGGAGGACAAGCCTACTCAGGGAGGGTCTGGACCCGGGTGGGGGGAGCCGGCTTCTCTATTTGATGACCTGGTTAAGGCGGACTCTGCTGTCCTTTCCCTTTGTCCCAAGGACTCCGGGCTGCAGGCGCAGATCTGACCGTGACCATCAGCGCTGTTCCCCGGCCCCGAACGCGCAGAGTTCAGGCCCCTGCGACCTGCTAGCCCGGCCCTGGGCTCCACAGCCACAGCCACGCACCCTGCACTCTGCTGGCTCATCCTTCCCCCCTTATTCACCCTGCCAACTCCTACCAAGGCTCCAAGGTCCCTCCCGCAGGAAGGCCTCCCGGCTGTACCCTCTGCACACACCCCGCTCGCTCGGACGGCTGCCAAGGGCACCTCTCAGCATTTTCAGCAGCAATGCCACCCTGCTTCCCCCACGCTCCCCACCCGTCCTCTGGTGGGTGTGTGTGCCGGGGGTGAGTGAGTGACTCCCCCCAGAGCCCGCGGGACATCTTTGGGTGCTGCCACCCCTCTGGGGCTGATGTGGCATTATTTGCCCTTGTCCTGCTCACAGGGCTCCCCATGGGGCAGGCAGCAGCCGGCAGGACCCTGCTCCAGGGGCCACAAGGGAGGGGACACCTGGCTTCCTTGGTGACAGTGAAGATGGCTTTTCTTTCCCAGTCTGACAAAATATCTTGACAAACCACTGCTGTTGCCAAGACCAAGACTTAGCTTCACAGCCTGCACTGGCTTCGTGTGTGCTTTTCAGTTCAGTCACGTTGTTGACAGCTACAAAGAATCTTCCTCCAGAAGCTCAGGCGCTGTCTCTGCTCACGCCTTCTCCCCTCGCTGAGGCTTTCTCTGTGGAAAGCCTCCTTGCTGCCTTCAGGGGACTGTCACCTTCTTTCCACAGGGACCGTCCCACCCCTCCTGGCCCTCAGTGCCTGGGCTCTGCTCTGCCCTCGGCTTAGCCAGTGCTGCCTCTGCCTGGACACTCCCTTCCTTATCTAGAGAAGAGTCATCTTTCAGAGAACCATTTCAAACGTGGCATGGCAGTGCACACCTGTCATCCCAGCACTCTGAGAGGCTGAGGTAGGAGGATCAGAAGTTCAAAGCCCAGCCTGGAATTTAGCATGATTTGGGATGACCCTGTCTCAAAATAAGAGATTAAAATTAAAAAAAGACTGGGTACCCAGAGGTTTAGCTCAGTGGTTCTGGCACCTGCTTCACAAGCACAAGGTCCCACGTTTGATCCCCGCTACAAAAGTAAAAAGGGTGGAGGATGTAGCTCGGTGCGAAGGCCCAGATCTAATGTCTACCACCTGCATTCATCTGAAGCTTATCTCTGAAAGAAAGAGTTTCTTGAAGTCTTCTGAGGGTGGAAGGCCCTGAGCTCAGGAGGGGAGGTAGGGCCCCAGTAGGTGAGGGCCTGGAAACAAGCCTGTAGGGGAAGGTCATGGCCCCCGGAGAAAGAGGCCTCTGAATCCCAGGTACAGAGGGACCCCTTTGGTTGGTGAAACCAGCGTTCTCCTTAGGGCTGGACGCCCGGGGCGCTGCCAGGGAGAACCCAGAAGGAAAGGAGATTGGCCAGGTCATCTCAGCAAGCTCTTTCCAGGAATGCCAGCCCTACCCTACTCTCTGTCTCTGCCCTTTTCTGCTTCATCCATGTGTCCCCCTCAAACCACCCACAGCCTGGCTCATCTGGAGTGTCTTTCCACATTTCTATGACAACACCATCAAATCAAGCCCAGACCTTAGAGGCTGTAGCCCCTTGGTCTGAGGCTTCCCAGCACCTCCACATGGGTCCCCAAGGACTCCTCAAACTTCCACCTCCAAAACAAAGTGGGCACCAAGGACAACCAGCAGCAGCAACCACCACTGTCATCATGAGACATCTGTGGCACATCAGTTACTGGGGTGGCACTTCTCTGGGTCCTTCTCTCTCCGTCAACCTATGAGGAAGGTGCACTTCTTAGATCCATTTTCCAGGCAAGCAAATAGAGGCAAGGAGACTTTAAACCACGTGCTCAAGGTCACCAGCTCACTGGTTCCAAAGAGCACAGTCCTCCCTTCCCCCTCATATCGGGGCCCCCAGGACAGGGCCAAGCCTCACTCACACCCCTCTGTTCCCTGGTTCCCTGCCTGCCCCAACCCCCAGGCCTGCGTGGCGCACTGCCGACCCCGCATCCTCCCTCTGCGCCCTGAGGTGAGTGACGGCCTCATTAGCAGAGAGGCCTTGGTGCCTGTTGGCAGCCGCGCTTCAGAACAGCCTGGGCTCTGCCACACAGACGGGCTGCTTCACCTCCAATTAATCACCGCCACAGGGCTGGACTTGCCAGTACCGGCATCTGGTGTGTGGCCCGCCTTGGCCCTGTCTGTAGCCAGCTGCACAGGAGGCGGAGACCGAGGAGCCTGAGCAGGAGGCCGACCGGGGCCCCTGGTGAGGCCTAGAAACCAGGTCACTGGTCCTTTAACCACTGGCTTTAAATCAGAGCTCCGTGACCTCATCTGTGCACGGTCCAGCTGCCTCTGGCATCCGGGCTGGCCTGAGCCAGCCCTGGAGACGGCCTTAGTCGTATCCCAGGTTCACCACTGGCTATCTCAGCAGAAAGGATGTGGGAAGGCTTCCTGGGATGCAGACGGATTTGTGTTACCCAGATTTCCAGCGTGGGGAAGGGTCGGTGGGGTCTTCGAATCAGCCTCTCATCGCCTAGCAGGGAAACAAAGGTGCAGAGGAGACTCTGCTGGAAAAGACTGCCCCCTGCCGCCCCCCAGAGACCCAACATCAGCGTCCCCATGGGTCAGCACTGGCTAGGGTTGGGGTTAGTGTCCTGGCTCCAGGCTCCATATCTGCCAATGTGACCTCCACCCACTCTGGAGACCCAGGGTCACCAAGACGCCTCCCAGGCTGGAGTACTCTAGGAGGCTGAGGCAGAAGGATCACCTGTTCAAATCCGGGCAATTTAGTAACTCAGTGAGACTCTGTCTCAAAGTAAAGACTAAGCACATAGATCCAGGGGGAGGCCCTGAGTTCGATCCCATGTACCACCCACACACACGCAAATGATGCTTCTCATGTCTCGGAGCCCGTCAATCACAAATCCTGGTAAACGGCCTATTTCTGGAATCCCAGTTCAGGCCTCACGTGCTCTGGTACCCTTGTCTTCTGCCCCCACCATCCACGCAGTGCTGCAGAGGCCCCTCAAGTTCTCTTCAACCTCACCTCACTGCTATTTCCAGGGGCCAGGCTGACCTCTTGTCCATCTCAAAGTTGCCATTCTTTAATAAGGCGGAGTCCAGGACAAATGCTGAGCGTCCATTCAGTGACTGAGTGACACTGTGTCTGTCTGAGTGACGTAAAGCCCCCGAAAATGCCTCTTTATGAGTCCAGCCTCTCATCGTCCTGGGACGAACTGCTTGGTTTTTAGAAGTTTTGACTGGTATTAAACTAAACAATCCCTCCTTGGGTTGCGCTGAGGTCCACACCACATGACATCCTCCTGGAGACCCCTGACTGTATCTCCTGGAATCAGCAGGTCATGCTCTTCTCCGTGTGATCCAAGGACCACCATGATTGGAGGACTTAGAAATGGAAATTTTCCTCTGGGCATGATGGCCCAGAACTAGTGAGGCTGAGGCAGGAGGCTCACCACAAGTTCAAGGCCAGCATGGACTACATAGTGAGCTCAAGGCCAGCCTGAACTACATCCACAGCTTGCCTCAGAATTACCTGTGGAACCTTAACAATCTCACTCCAGAGACCTTGATTCAATAGATCTAGGGTTGCATCCCAGATTGATTGACATATAAAATACAGGGTACCCAATTAAATTTGAATTTCAGATAAACAATGAATAATTTTTAGAAGTATGCCCCAAATAGGAAATTCATGAAATTCAAATTTAATTTAATTAGGCACTCTGTAGTGTTATTTGTCAAACCTGGTAACCCTCGCTAGAGATCTCCACTTCTAACAAACTTCTCAGTGGAAGTGTTAGCCAGGTAATCAGGTGTGATGGTGCATGCTTATAATCCCAGCATTCTAGGAGGCAGAGGCAGGAGGATTACAAACTGGAGTCCACCCTGGGTAACTTGCTGATTTAGTGAGAGCCTTGCCTCAAAAGTTAAAAAGAGGACTGGGCATGGTGGCTCACGCCTGTAATCCCAGCACTCGGGAGGCAGCGGCAGGAGATTTGCTGAGTTCGAGGTTTGCCTAGGCTACATAGTGAGCTCAGGGCCAGCCTGAACTACAACGCGAAACCCTGTCTCAAAAAAAAAAAAAAGAGGGCCTAGGGATTTAGCTCAGTGGCATCCCATCTGCCTTGGAAGGACAAGATCCTGAGTTTAATCCCTGGTACCAAAAAAAATTAAAAAGAAAAAAAATTTAAGATCTGTGGATGTAGTCCAGTGCAAACATCCTGAGTTCAATCCCCAGAAGAGGGAAAAAAAATAGTTTCAACCAGGCTTGACCTAAATCTTCTGTCATCCTTCCAATTTTTGAAAATAAGGATTCTGACCACTCTATAGTCTTATCATCTCCCCCTCCAGGCATGGTATTTCTGTTGATGGAGCTGAAGATAACATGCTTTTCTGGCAGCCACATTATGCTATTGACTCAAATGGAGTCTGTGATCGTTGAAAATCCCTAAATCCTTCCTAAATATACGACTTCTTAAACTACGTCTACTCCAACCCAATTTTAGAAAGTTACTTGGGGACCCAGCTCCAGTATGTGCTATTCTCACTATCCTTCCCCACCTTCTGAGATTCTTTCCATTTTTTCCATCTGTCGCGTCCTGTTTGATTCTGGCTGTAAACTTCTGAGTGCTCCCAGACTGCGATCTCAGGCTGCATTGCCAGTCCAGTGCTGGCTTAGAGAGGCTGGGACAAACCATAGCTAAGCCTGTCCTTTTAAAGGACTCACAGTCAGGATCCAGAGCCGATACGAATAAATGGAATCTAGGCTGGTGTGGTGGCGCACACCTGTAATCCCAGCACCTGGGGGTCACATCCAGGAAGACTGCCATGAGTGTGAGGCCTGCCTGAATAACATAGTGAGACCCTGTTTCTAAAACAAAACAAACAACAACAAAAACTCTGAATCTAGGGATCTAAATGTCATAGCAGAGATATGGACAAAAAAGCTGTGAGAAGCCAGGCATAGTGGCACTCTCAGTTCTCTGGGAGGCTGAGGCAGGAGGATTTTAAGTGGAAGCCCAGTGTGAGCAGCTTAGTGACTCAGCAAGACCCTATCTTAAAATAACAAAAAAGGTTGGGTGTGTAGCTGAGTGCAGATGCTCTGGGTTCAATCCCTAATACTGAAGGAAAAAGTTAAAAAGCTATGGGAATACCAGGAAGGAATGAATCAAACTTCCTGGAAGAGGAGGAAACTTCCCAGAGGAAGTGACAACGGGGCTGAGCCCTGAAGGATTCTGAAGCTCCTTTGGTGGAGAAGAGGAGAAATGCCAGCCAAGGGAAACCATGTGGGCAAAGGCACAAAAAAGGGCTGAGAATGCTGGGAAAGAGGAAGATGGCTCAGAATGGGGCTGGGGGGGGCTGCTCCTTGGCGAGCACTTGCCTAACATGCCTGAGACTCTGGGTTCCATCCCCAGCTCTGAGGAGGAAAAAGAGGAGGGGTAAAGTGTGGAGATGGCAGAAGGCAGACAGTGAAGAGGCTCCAGGGCCACACTGACTTGGCCCGGTGTTCTTCTACCCGCCTCTCTTTGTAATTCTCTGATTGGTTCAATTCATGCGTGTTGATCTCCATGAATGTTGGGCACTTGGCTGGCACTAGAGTTGAAATCTAAACTTCCTTCGGCCCACTGGCAGCCAGACTGTAAACCTGCAGTGCTGGCTAGAGGTGGGGGGGCACCCAGCAGAGTGGGGGAACTTCCAGAAGGTGACAATGTCTCCGAGCAATGACCCTGAGGACAGCTGGAGCCAGGTGCAGTGCATCCTGGGAGAGGTGGCAGCAGACAGTCCCAGCCTGAGAGAAGCTGAGGACTGTGGCAGGATGAGTCTGGCCCAAGAGGCTGCACCGTGTCCCAACATTAACCCAAGGTGACAGGAAGTCCTGGAGTGACTCAGGGCACAGCACAGTCTGGTGTGCTCCGTGTGGGTCTGCCAGGCTGCTGCTGAAGGATGGCAGTCTGAGGGCACCAGCCCAGGGGAACACTGAGGAAATCGGTGTCTCCAGGCTGCAAGTGTGTCCCTGGCGTGGGTGACCACACGGAAGGTTTTCTAACAGCCGGGCACTGTGGGAAAGATTCGAGGGGAGCTGGGCTCCCAGAGCTCAGCTTGGGGCATGACAAGCAGGTGATCCCTGTGGGGTACCTCACGAGAAGCTCTGCTGGAAGCGGGGTGCAGGAACAGAGTGGGAAGCTGGTGGGGCTTTGAGTGAAGAGAGCAGGTTAGAGGAATAGCTGTGGTCTCTCAGCCCCCTGGAGCCCTCCTCTCCTGAGGAGTCTGGATGATCCACTCAAGCATAGGCGGGTATCAGAGAGGGTCAGCGACACCCTCAGGGTCACACAGCAGAGTGAAAGAGCCTCACCTAGAACTCAAGGCCTAGAATTTGGAGGGAGGAGCTGAGAGGAGTTTATGTCTTCATTACATCACACACCTCTTCAATGCTCTCTCACTCTCTGCCTTCCGGATCCCGTGGCCACGATTGCTCTGAGGCTGGCAAGGGGAGTGTGTTGAGGTGTGGGGGGGAGTGTGGCTGAGAAGGCCCCAGCTAGGTAACCCGATCCCTTCACTTTCTACTTCATCCCTCCCATCCCACTCCCTGGGAATGAGGCCTCCCTGTTGCTTAGCAACTAGCAGAGACTTGGAGAAAGAAATAAATAGCTCAGGGGGTGCCTCCCCTCTGCTAAGATACAGGCCCTTGATGCAGTTGCATGTGCAGAGTGTGTGTGTGTTGTGTGTGTGTGTGCATGTGTGTATACAGGTGTCTTCTCTACTCTGGACCTAACACAGAGCCAGGGCTTCTTAGCTCCACCCCCCCCCCCATACAGGAGGATGCAGCTGCCTAGAGGGTTAATGCAGTACCACCCTCGGGTCACATCAGTAGAAGCAGTGTTTCCTGAGCAAAGGAGAGGACCGTTCTCTGGCCCTCAGACTTTGAAGAGTTAGATGGCAGCGGAAACTGAAAACAGCACCCAGGAGGAAGAGGAACTTAGAGATAGCCCCAACTTCCTAACTTTACAAGGCTCCCCTGGGCACAGACCAGAAGGTACAAACGCCTGTGGTCTGTGATCCCACCGGTACTGAACCAGGACAACGGACTGAGGTGTCCTTGGCCTGAAGGAAAAGCACGTAAATAAAGCCAGCACGGATTCCAGACGGGCCCTGCTATCTGAGGAGCTGGGGGCCACGCTTCCCAGGCTGAAGTGTGACCTGTCACCTGAGCCCCCACCCCAGCCTGAGAGGAAGCGGATTAGAACCAGGAGGGGCCCTTGGAGAGCCAGGATTAGCCCGGGAGAGAGAGGCTTAGCGAGCGGCCAGGAGCTGACCCTCTCGCCCCGCTCGGTGTCTGTCCCGCAGGGCCGGCAGCTCAGGCCGGTGCCATGTCCTCCACCGTGAACAACGGGGCGGCTGACATGCCGTCCCCGCCCGATGCTGCCAACGGCTTCCCGCAGCCCAGTGCCTCCTCTGGGGCCTGGCCGCGGGCGGAGGAAGAGCTGCGCACCGCGGAGCCGGGCCTGGTCAAGCGTGCGCACCGCGAGATCCTGGACCATGAGCGCAAGCGGCGCGTGGAACTCAAGTGCATGGAGCTGCAGGAGATGATGGAGGAGCAAGGGTGAGTGAGGGGCGTGGTGGGTGGAGCAGTGGGCGTGGTGTGGTGGGCGTGGTCAGACCTCTGGTGGTTGTGGTTTGAGCTAGTCAGGGCTAACTAGGAGACCCAGCACCTGGTCCGGGCAAGGGGCGTGGTCTGGACCAGCTGTGATGAACCATTGCAAGCCCAGCCTACCTTTCATTCGTTCAATTAGTTTATTCATCCCTTATTCAACAAGCAGTCTTTGAACCTCTGCTATCTGTCAAGCTCACAGGCTCTGATTATCAGATGCTAAGGAAACAGTACCCACCCTTCAGAAACAACCAGCTCCACGACAGAAGAGACATGAAAACATCAGTAACAACACAAGGCCTCACATTCCCCGTCTATAAAATGGATGAATGGGACCGGAGATTTAGCTCAGTGGTTCTGGCACCTGCCTAGCAAGCACAGGTCCCTGGTTCGATCCCTGGTATCCACATACAATACCTGGAGTG